>JACEEZ010022484.1:385980-403480 GCA_016584305.1 Chionoecetes opilio
CCCCCCCCCCCCCCCCCCCCCCGCGACACCCGACCGCCGCCACGTCCAACTCTCCTCTCTCCTGGTCTGAGCGCGACTGCCCGCCCGCCAGCAAAATGTGTGCCAAGGTTCATGTCTCTCTCTACCCTCTCCCGTCCCAAACCCCACCCCCGCTCTGCCCTCGCCGCCAGCCAAGATTGCCTCACCACCACCCTTCACTCGTCTTTGTGTGCCAGCCAGCACCCTCCCGCGCTACTATCGCCGCTAGCCTCCCCCCCGCGATTCATACACACACACTCACACACACAGACATGCCTCCTCCCACCCATCATGCATTTACGCTACATAACATTATCCTTAGTGCTGGAAGCGCCGCTGGCTGGCCTATCAAGGCGCATAACCAGGCCTATGACCAACCAGCACTTAACTATTACCACTAACTAAGGCTACATAGCTTCTGACGTTATCTACTACCTGGCGTATGGTAGTTGACCGGCTGTTGAACCGTTCCCAACGCCGGGAAATACCTCACCTCCGCTCTCATAACCAGCAATTGTGGTAGGCTCATAATTACGCCTCACAACGACCACTTCGAGTCACATGAACATCAATATTCCTCACTCGGGGCATCAATGTGGAAATTTATGTCACATACATATATTTAATTTGAGGTCTTACCTATACAAAACCCATCGTCTATCTCATCCCGACACAATACCCCAACTAGTCAACTAACTAGGATACTTATCGGTGGATAGTAGGGTTAGAATTGGCTGTAGGTTTTGATTAATACCGCATGTCTTGTTATCCAGTGGTCAACGTGATCGAGGCCGCCCGCGCCCGTGAAGGGCGGAGGCGGAGGCGTTAGTTGTTATCGAAGCGTCAATCGGTTATCACACCAGTAACTTGACGACGCGGCGAGATATTACCTGTGTTGATTTTAACACGTCCTATTGGTTTAACACTATGTGCAAAGAGTCTATATACAATTCTCTCATATATACAAATCCACGTATATATTTAACAAGAGATGTTAACTCGGTAGAGGCTGGAAGTGTACAAATCTCTTCATTATAATCAGAGAAGAGATGTTAATCCCGTGAGGGCTGGAATGAAACTAAATTTCCGTAGGCGGGCGGCGGCGATCGCGATCACCTACCCAGCCACGTATACAATTCCAGGTGGCCTGGATCTAAGGGGCGGCGGCCAATCACCGGCTGCCCCAACCAAGGTGCTATTTATTTAAGGTGCAAATGCTTAATATTACTGGGAGTTCAATTATTCTATCCCAGCACTTATCCCTTACTCAAATTACCCCAACTAATACCCATAAACATTATAATTATATATATACATCCCTACGCAGCCCCTTTGATGAGCAGACAATACCTCCCTCACAAGGGGGGGGGTGGAAACAAACCACCACTCTACCAATTATTAAGAGGGTGGTTGGTGGATAATTTCCACAAGGGGCTACGAAACTCGCACTCCGGCGCTTTGGCTCTACACTTGACCAAATACAAACACACACTTTTCCCAGGCTCCTGGGTGCATTCAAAGAAATCTGCCCACGCCCCTACTTTACACTGCGGCCCAACAACGACGCACCGCACTACACTGATCGCTTCCTCTGTCGACATCATAGGGTAGACCTGCCCGGCCACCAGTGCGTCCCAGCATTGCCGAACCTCCCCATCACACAGCAGCCTAAAGGGGCGGTCACACTAGCCATTTTTACCCGTGGACTGGGCGGTTTAGCGTGGACTGGGCGTCCAATGGCCGTTCAGTGGCTGAAAAACTGCCCAGCATCGACGCCCAGCGGTGGACGGAGCGAATCGTTTATTCGTGGGCGACCCAGCCTCACTATGTCTGGGCACCAGAGAGGATTGAGGGTCTATAGTATTGAAGCAAGCTAATTGAAGAAAATTATATATCTTTATTCAAGAATAAGGATAATACATCGTAGTAATCCTAGATAATTACATTTTTCTGAGATGTTCAACGATGAGGGACTATACATTGATAATTAAATCAAAGCTACACACTCGTTTGACCTCAGAAATTCAAGTATAAACAAAACATTTTTGGGCGCTTGTCGACCTCACCGCCTGTATAGACGGCTTCCATTCCTGCCCAACCCCCTACCTCGGTCATCGCGCCTAAAAACAAGGAAGAAATGGACGAACATGTCTTGGTCTTCTGGGGCAACCCATACGCTGGGGAAAAATTTCGGGGAGAGAGAGACATTGGGAAATGTGAAATTTTCCACCTTCCCACAAGAAAACTTTGAGGAGAGCCCTGTTCGAGGAGATCGGCAAAAAAGCTGAAAACTGAATTTCCTTCCTTGGCCAACATGAGCAGGTAACTATAATTATATTATATATTATATATATTATTTATATATTTATATTATATATTATATTTATATATATTATATATTATTATATATATATATATATATATATATATTATATATTTACGCTCGTGTGGTCTGGGTGGTTTTTAAAAATCATCCGTATCATGCAGGAAAACCAATACACGATCGGTGTTTTAAGTATCGTGAATGTTTCGTCTCATCATAAGGGTATTTCTTGCTCCTACCAGCTGGCAGAAAAAAAATACGAAGGGTGGTGGGAGCGAAACCCCCCCTGAGGTTTGGTTACGTAATCAATGCCAGGTTAGTTTTTTAACTAGCAGAGGTTGGGGGGCGCCACAGTTATGTCGGGGCGTATTGTCAATAGGTGTATTGGTGAAATGATATTTAGCGTGGGGAGTGTTGGTCATAGGTGTATTGGTTGAAACTGCTATTTAGCGTCAGGGAGTGTTGGTCAAGGTTTGTATTGTTGAAATTTGAATTTAGCGCCCTGAGTGTTGGTCAATGGGTGTATTGTTAAACTGATATTTAGCGTCAGGGGAGTGTTGGTCAATGGGTTTTGTATTGGTTAAATTTGCATATTTAGCGTCAGGGGAGTATTGGTCATAGGGTGTATTGGTTTTGAACTGCTATTTAGGGGTGGAGTATTGGTCATAGGTGTATTGGTTGAACTGCTATTTAGCGTCAGAGTGTTAGTCATAGGGTGTATTTTTTGAAAACTGCAATTTAGCGTGGGGGAGTATTGGTCAATAGGTGTTTTGGTTGAAACGCATATTTTAGCGTAGGGGTGTTGGTCAATAGGCAAAAGAAATAGGACGAGGACTTCGCGGTCGTTTCAGGAACACTGATAGTTTTCATGGCCTACAATAGGTTTTTTGCAAAGAGATAGTTCCGGGGAAACCATATTAAAAAAAAAAAAAAAATAATAATTCATCACCGAATTGTATGGTCGCAGTTTCATTACAAACTGTATCTTCATCGGAAAAAAATAAAAGGGCCCGGGAGAGTTTTGTCGGGGGTTCAGATAACAGGAAGTGATTGATAAAACATACCAATCCAAACCCTTATAAGTTTTATAAAAAACTAACAAACCTTAACCACAAATATTTGTAACCAAACCCTTATATTTTTAAAATATAAATGACTAACCTAACCTTAACCATGCATAAAATTCGGTGATAATTTTTTTTTTTAAAAGTTTCCGGAAATTTAAAAACTTTCCCTTAAAAAAAAAGCACCTATGTAGGCAGGTAAATTAGTCGGTTTTCTCTGAAAAAAACCCGCGAAGTCTCGTTCATTATAAACGAAAACTACAAGAGGCCGTGAGACCTATACGCGTTAGTTCTGTATAAACACTCCCTACATGCATTTTTGTCCCACCATGAATTTACCACCTCCATTTAAAGCTCCCTTTTGGGATCCGACTGCCCAGGACTGTTGGGAGAGTGTATGAGAGTGTCCGGCTGTTGGAGAGTGTATTCGAGTGTCCGGGGCTGTTGGAGAGAGTATGCGAGTGTCCAGGATGTTGGGAGGTGTATTGAGAGGTCCAGGACTGTTGGAAAGATGTATGGGGTGCCCCGGGACTGTTGGGAGAGTGTATAAAGGTGTCCAGGACTGTTGGAGAGTGTATGAGGTGTCCAGGACTGTTGGAAGTGTATTGCGAGTGTCCGGGGACTGTTGGGAGTGTATGAGAGTGTCCGGGACTGTTGGGAGAGTGTAGCGAGTGTCCAGGACTGTTGGGAGAGTGTATGAGAGTGTCAGGACTGTTGGGAGAGTGTATGAGAGTGTCCGGGGCTGTTGGGAGAGTGTATGCGGGGTTGTGGGGGGCTGTTGGGAGAGTGTATGCGAGTGTCCGGGAAATGTTGGGAGAGGGGTATGAGAGTGTCCGGGGCTGTTGGGAGGTGTATGAGAGTGTCCGGGGCTGTTGGAGAGTGTATGCGATGTCGGGCTTTTGGGGAAAGATTTGTATAGTGTCGGGGCTGTTGGGGGGTGTAATTGCGAGTGTCCAGGCTGTTGGAGAGTTTTATGAGAGTGTCCAGGACTTTTGGGGAGAGTTATGAGAGTGTCCGGGGCTGTGGGAGAGTGTATGCGAGTGTCCGGGGCTGTTGGAGGGGAGTATGCGAGTGTCCGGACTGTTGGGGAGAGTGTATGCGAGTGTCAGGATTGGTTGGGGGAATATATGAGTGTGTCCAGGACTTTTGGGAGAGTGTATGAGTGTCCGGGGACTGTTGGGAGGTGTATGCGAGTGTACGTGCAGTTGGTCGTCTCCATCTGTAGTTCCTAAATATGGTATTTTAATTTCATGACTGAATTTTCCTTGTTTAGGGCCCAGGGTTTTGGTACTGTATATGTGCACAGTTTGTCAACCAGAATGGCTCACCATTGATGTTTGTTTCAGCTAAATGTCTGTTCCAGTTTGTCTATTGGTGGACATTTCAAAAGCAGCTGCGCAAATTGAAAAGAACCAGTGGGTCAGGAGGAGGTGACTCCAACAAGGGAATACTTCGAGCATGTACTTCCTGACCTGTCACAGTAAAGTCCAACAGTGACACGTCCACCCACAACCAGACTAGCTAAGTGATTATGAAGGAGCTAGAAGACTCATGGATGCCAGTGGAAAGAAGACAACCTTCATTGGCCATATCCTTTCTGGGTCACTGCCATCACCCAGAAAGCCTCTCAAATTGCTTCACCCAAAACACAAAAAAAAGGGGAAGCCAAGAACTTTGCAAGGGGTAGAGCAGCAATTCAGGGCCCCATCCTCCCCAAATAGTGCTCTCCATCCAACTCCAGTCAAATCAATGCGAGGCTTCCAATACGGGCCCCAAGCCATCAGTACCTGCAATACCCACATGGACCCCAAACACCAACCCCCAAAACAGCAAAAACCAAAGACGAAATGACTCACGAACCATTATAGAGACATTAAAATGGTCCAAAGCATGAGAATGCCCAAGAGAAAAACTTTCCGGAATGGTTTCAAGACATTGCAACACAATCATTGATGCCCTTTCATGAAAATGTTCCGAACACCAAAAACACATAAAATGGAAGGTACAAAAAATATGTCTGTGGAAAACGGGAATGCCTAAAAAAGTACCACAGTGACACCAAAACAAGTCTAAGTATCAATCATTGGAGCATACGCCGGGGCGCTTTGCCTCGCCCCCATACGACACACCCCCGGGGTCACTACGTGCAAGTCCCCAAGCAGCTCCGACAAGAAAAATCTGTCTCACTGTGCATCGCTGTTTTGACACGAAACTCATCCCAGCGATACGCCATGATTCTGCGAAGACACTTATTGCCAAAGACATGATACGCCCTTCAAGTCGCTATTAGTGTCATCACCACACCCACCAGTTTTCCAAAAACAAAAAAATTTCAACAAAAATGTATGCTATCACAGTCCCACCACCTTCAGACACACACAATCACCACTCACATATGTATATCTATGGTCTCACCAACAAGTTCATTCATACGGTGATATTTCGCCCCCAATACACATCACGACCAATCACAACACAATACCCTGTATCTTATAACTCCTTACTTTCCCTCAAAAACACACGACAAAACCCATACAGATCGTAACGTGACACACACACTCCAGACCAGAACTCACATGTCCCAGAACTCAATCCTGTATTAAGTATAAATTTATATGTAAATAGGTGCTAATCATTTATTATATCCAAAATTTAATAGTGCAAACAGGGAAAATACGAATTCATCCTCACTGTAGTTTTACAAGGCCTGCTAATTTATGAGAAGAAAACTAGCATGCAACGAGTTAGTACATGGGCTGAAAACTACACCCAAAGACAGGACATTGGGCCCTTTCACACCCAAGACCTTATTTACTAGGGGTTTTTTGGGAGCTAAAAAAAAAAAATTTTCTCATAACTTGGGGGATTATATGTAACCTAAACTTACCATGAATGGTTAAAAAACCCTTTGGTCAATACACTAGAAAGGGGAAGTTGGTAAAATACATGAATTACTTAAGCTAAAGACTGGCTTAAAGTAATCGTCCAGACCATTTCTCATTCCTGATTTAATGCAGTCAAAAAATAGCCATGATCGAGTATATCAACAATATGTTACTTTTTGCATCCAGCTCTGCGGAGACTTGGAGAAAAAAGTAGTACTTGGGGATTTTTTTATGCAAGTATGTGCCCTGTGCACAAAAAAAATATCGGGAAACACCCGGGATTCTACGGGTACTTTATTTTTTTCTGAGTCTCCGTTTTGTCTGCTTCGGGCGGGGCTGGGAGGCTTCCTGCTGTGACGTCGCCAGCCCAAATTTCGCGCCACGGCTGGAAGTAGCTTTGTTTTCCCGCGCTTTTTACAAAAGTCATGTTTTTAGGGAAATAAGGCTTTGAAATTAATTATTTTTTTGGATTAGGTATTTTGAATGAACATTCAAAATACTTATGCAAAAGAAAAAATGGGTCTGGACGATGACTAAGAATAGCGAGTTTCTTAAGGAAAGTTAGATGTTGGTTTATCAGGTAGTTTGTGCCCTCTTCTCCTGCCCTTTACTTTCCCGTTACTCATGAAGTAATTCTTAAAGTTATCGCGCACTACTTTAGCCTGATTTGAGTGTTCCCTACCAGGTGGGCCTGTAGTCTCTCAAATCCAACTGCCTCCTGACGCTGTCTTGGAATGACAATTCCGTGGTCAGTGTTCCCTTTCTATGGTCTCGGAGATAAGGGTACCTTACAGTTCACCCGCAAAAATTATGAAGCACTACAGCTGCACATATAATCTTATTACATATTCAGGCTTTGACTTTATAGCTTTTTTGGAACACACCAAAATTTTGCTGCCAGTTTTTCCGAAGGCATTTTCGGAAACCCCGCCTAGCTCGAGACAATCTATTTAAATTTAAGATTTCTGGTCACCAGTCAAGTTTTTTTCCCGGATAAGGTTTCATCATGTATGTCTTGAGTGGAAATGATCATCACAACAATTACAAATGGAGATTGTGTTTATGAATAAGGTAATGGTGATTTACTGGGTACCCGAAGCTTCTTGTTTCTATGTATTTTTTTAAGTGCACTTTTTCCCATACACCGGGATCACTTGCACGGGCCCTGGGCCCCAACATCAATGTACAAGAACTTGTATGATGCATCAACAAGAGCTAAATAATGACACTGTGATGGGATTTGTAGTCAAAATATTCTGCTCCCGTGTTATCTGGTTGATCACAAGGAAGCGCTTCCCATCAGGGCTCCTATGCAGTTAGGAAATTGCCAAACATTGCTAAAGCGCTTGCCACTTCTTGCCACTCAGCAGATGTTGTAGGAAGCTTTAGGTAGGTGCCCCTCAGAACTGCAAACAGGGCATCACAGACTTTGGTATTATGTGGATATCAGGTTGGGCTTATCCTGTATTGGAATTCCCAAAGAGCGGCGAGATTTTCCTGAAAGTATAAGATCATGTTAGCTTGTGCTTTAATAATACCAATCATGTAAAAATTTTTTTTTTCCCGAAGGCATGTTTCAACAATAAAAGATAGTAATAATAATAATAATAAAAAAATGGTAGCAACAAACAATAATTGGTAATAATAATTATAGAATTGATGATAAAAACGGTAATAGCTACTAGTACAAATAATTATTTCTGCTCAACCCTGTGAGCAGAATCAGCTTCAGAGCCGCAGACCCTTTTTAATGCAAATTTGGCTTTTGGTAGGAGGTTAAAAAACCCGGAAACCGTCGGGAAAACGTGGTTTTGGGCGGGGAAATGGCAACTAGTTTTGACGGGGAGTAGATTATGTGAATGACAAAATATATCCTGTAAACACACTATGTGATGCTAAAAGCCGAGTTGACAGAAAAAATATAACGAGTCTACGGGAATTACCTACCCATTCCTAAAAAATTCCCGTTAAATCTTGACAACAGTAAAACTGCATATTAATACAATACATGGACATTGGTTACATAATCTGACATACTGGGGGATTGTAACCCTAAGACCCTCCCTCCCCGCTAGTTCACTAACCTAACCTGGACATTGGTTGCTTAGCCTAACCTATAGCGGGGAGAAAGGGGGGATACCCGCAAAATTAAGCATTCTGACAATTTCCATGTTTAAACCCTCATTCTTAACACATCAAATATATTATTTACACTAGGACCAGATTTCCCCACACAATTGTGAGTATGGTTTCTGTTTACCTACTAGATTTAAGAAATATTTTCTATGAGTTCCGTCGCTAATAATTACTTTTAGAGATATGACGGGAGTCAGGAAGTGGGTTAGGTTAGATATTTTTTATATCCTATACAATCCCTTTCCCATTAAAAACAACGTAAATCTCCAAAAGTAGTGATTTGCGACGGAAATTCTTTGGGGATAATGTGTTCAGAATCCATTTAAGGGAAACAGAAATCATACTCCCCAAATGTGTGGAAGATTCTGGCCTAGTGTAAAAAAAAATCCACATAAAAGTATGGTATTAGTTCGGTAGTGGGCTTTCAAAATTCCCAGGATTTTTATCTACATCATCGTGTAGATTTCGTCATTTTTAGTATTTGGAACCCCATATCCCATAGCGCAATTAAATAATAATGGCATTAGATTAGTACCGAAATATGCACCGTTATTTCGGCCAGAAAACGGGTTTTAAATTTTGGTTAAATCAGGTTAAGGTTAGGGGTTTGAGGTTGGGGTTTGGGTTTAGTAACAGATGATATCAAGTATTATTTCCGACAAAAGTTAGTGCCAGATTCATTCATTACACATCAAACTGGGACTCGTGGAGAATGTGGGTCCCTCACGGACAGCTGCTAGGGTTTGGTTAGTTAAGGTTAGAAATAGTTTGTTGAGGCGGACAATACAAACTTCTGATTATTCCAAAACAACTCAAAATTGCCCAGGAAAAATTGTCAGGAATAAAATGGGTAAATATCCAGAAGGAACACCGAAAATCAATTTGGTGGACGAATTTTTTTTTCGGTGTGTTTTTATGGTTTGAATGAATCTGCTAACCGTTTATGTCGCATTTTTTTTTTTTTTTTTTTTTTTTTGCAAAAATGACAAAAAAAAAATTAACCTACACCCAACCTACCTTTACCTATACCTAACCTAAACCATACCTAACCTAACACTAAACCCAACCTAAACCATACCTAACCTAACTTATCTTACCCATATAAAAAACAAAAAAAACCACTACCTTTATCTACCGAAATAAAAATAAAAAAATAAAATTGCGACAGAAACGGTTCGCAGATTCATACACAACACATAAAAACACCAGAAAAAAATAGTTCCGTCCCCCAAAGTGAGTTCGGTGTTCATATGGATATTTACCATAAAATGAAACTAAACCTAACTTAAACCAAAAACCCAGCAGCCGTCGGGTAATAATGGACGAGAGTTTCGCGGTCGTTTTCAGAGACACCGACTATTTTTTCTTGGCCTACAATAGGTGCTTGTTCTAATGGTGGTAATTTTATTTGCGCAAAAAAAAAAAAAAAAAAAAAAAAAAAAAAAAAAAAAAAAACTAAACTAACTAAACCAAAACCAAACCTTAAAGGTTTTAGGAAGCTTAACCCAACCCTATAGGTTTTAATGAAAACCTAACCTAACCTATCCTTAAAGGTTTTAAGAAGCTTAACCTAACCTTTTAGGTTTTAATGAAACTTAAACCCAACCTTATAGGTTTTAATGAAACTTTAAACCCAACCTTTTAGGTTTTAAAAGAAACTTAACCTAACCTTAAAGGTTTTAGTGAAAAATTAACCTAACCCTTATAGGTTTTTAAAGAAACTTAACCTAACCTTATAGGTTTTAATGAAACTTAACCTAACCTTAAAGGTTTTAGTGAAACTTTTAAACCCAAAACCCAAAGGTTTTAGTGAAACTTAACCTAACCTTAAAGGTTTTAGTGAAACTTAACCTAACCTTAAAGGTTTAGTGAAACTTAACCTAACCTTAAAGGTTTTAGTTTAAACTTAAACCTAACCTTAAAGGTTTTTAAAGAAACTTAAACCTAACCTTAAAGGTTTTAGTGAACTTAACCTAACCTTTAAAAGGGTTTTAGTGAAACTTAAAATAACCTTAAGGTTTAATGAAAACTTAACCTAACCTTAAAGGTTTTAGTGAAACTTAACCTAACCTTAAAGGTTTTAATGAAACTTACCTAACCTTTAAAGGTTTTTGTGAAAACTTAACCTAACCTTAAAGGTTTAAAGAAACTTAACCTAACCTTATAGGTTTTAATGAAACTTAATTAACCTAACCACAAAGTATATATTTTTTTTTTATGGGTTTGCACAAAACGAAACTATCTCCATTAGAACAAGCACCTATTGTAGGCCAAGAAAAAATAGACGGTGTCTCTGAAAACGACCGCGAAAACTCTGTCCATTATAACCGCTGTACCGCTGTCCGGAGGGACCCATTCTCCACGAGTGCCTCAAAACTAATCCCGAAAACCAAGTTTCGGCCTCAAAATCGGTTTAAAAACACATACCGAAGTTTTACCCAAAATAATTTCCCAAACCTCGTACTCTATACTGGTTGAAATGAGCAAAATATCGTAAAAGAATCATTTACCCGTGGCCAAGTAGCGGAGTGTAACTGACAGGCGTTGAGCTGGTGACACAGCTTTCCTTAACTTGGTGTCTTGTTTTCGGATGAGAGGTGACCCCAGGTTCAGCAGCTTCACAAAATTGTCTTTGGACTCCTGTGAAACTCGTAAAACCCACGAGAATCCTCCAGGAACATTTTTTTTTAAAAGGTTGTTGAACACGTTTTTGACTTTTTGGCCAACCAAGGTCTTGACCATTCTCTTCTTCGTTTTTGGGTTTCTGTTTATATGTTGGTGAGCTTGTATACAAGTTTCCAATGCCATTGCAGCCAAAGCCAACTCCTCGGTTCCCTCGCTCATTGTCACGTTTGTTTTGATTTGAGAGGCAAATGGGCTGGACGGCTGGAAGCGGCCAGCAGTAGTGTGGGCCACTTGCTCGGGCGCCCAGAAGTAGCTCTGCTCCCAGCCCAAGCAAAACCGCCCAGTCCACGGTTTAAAAATGGCTAGTGTGACCGCCCTTAACGTAACCTGGGGGCCAGAGGCGCTGCCCAGCCGCAGCCTTGCCTGGTAAACACCTCACGCTCCGGGCCCATGCCTCGAACTGCCCACGGAGACATGCCCATGGTGGCCCTCGCTGGGGGCCCCCAGGTGGTGCTGGGGTGCTTTTTGTAGGCCATTTTCGGGTGCGGCGATGGCTGGCCTGTAGGTAACTGACCTGGGCCTCCAAAGGACGGCTTTGGGTTTCCATACCGGTGTGTAGGTACAGGTGGCGGGGCAAACCCAGGTGGTGTACTGTCCAGGGCGGCGGTGTTGTGTGTGCGCCATGAGGTGAGTCGGCCCGGCTCTGTCTTGTTCGCGCTCCTCATTCCCGCTTTCAGTCCCCCAATTGTCGGCACAGGGGACTCTCGGGACCCTAGGCCACCCGTTGTAGGTAAACTGCGCCATATAAGAGCGTTGCCCAAAGGGGCATGAAAGCCAAGAGATCCTTGAGAGCTTATGTTGACAAGACAGACGCGGCGCCCAGACTGAGCCCCGCAGGCGGGAAACTCCGCCGCTTCCACGGGATGTCCCGCAACACATAAAATGTTTTCCTTAAACTCCAACACTATGGAAGGCACTTAAGGCCTCTTCCATTTGCGACATTTCAAGAACCAGTTCACGGAACCCCAAAAGTTCAGGCGTTCCATTTGCGCACGAAAACCTGGATCCGAGGCAAAAACGCGTAGGACTCAGCAAAATCCGTGAACTTTCTCTACTCACATTGAGAGGTGGGTAGGCTTGGGTAGAGTTTTCAGTTCATAACAAACAATGGTCGCCTTGGGCCCATTTCTCTTATCGTGAAGGGTTTTCCGCATGCACGAGCGGAGAGGATGTCGACGGCATAAAAGAGGCATACATGGCTGATGGAGGCCATGCGTTTCCCCTGATCATAAACTTGTATGATCCCTTCACATAGCAGCTAGCTGAGTTATATCTCGTTATCTCTCTCCTCTCGTTATCTCTTCGTTAAAATTTGTTATCCTCTCTCTCGTTATCTCATCTCTCTCTTCTTATCTCTCTCGTTATCTCTCTCTCTCGTTAATCTCTTCTCCTCCGTTACCCTCTCTCTTCGTTATCCCTCTCTCCGGGTTTTCTTTCTTCGTTATCTCTTGCCTATCTCCTCTCTCCCCTCTCTCTCTCTTCTCTCTATCTTCTCCTTTTCCTCTCTCTTTTCTCTCTCTCTCTCTCTCTCTCTCTACTCTCTCTCTCTCTCTCTTCTTTTCTCTCTCTCTCTCTCTCTCTCAAATTGCCTCGCCTCGAGTATGTTTGTAAACAAAAACGGGGTTTTTTCGTTCCATTGACACGCGACCCAACCTGAACCCAGACCCAATCCCACTGAAAGAAATGGTTCTGCAAATTGGCAAAATGGAAAGGCCTTTAATATCAAGTGTAATATACACGTTTCCAGTAAAATATGTATATTTATATCTGAATCCCAACCCCCAACCCCNCTAAATGTTTAATCCACATCCTGCACACAGTTAAGGTGAGAAAGGTTTCGCTCCTCCACTATAATTATCCACTTATCCAACAGTTATTCTCATCTGTCATTATCATTATCTTCATTATTCTTATTCATTTTCCCATTCTGTGTCAAGTTATTTCATCTATTTGTTTCATAGTTGTTCGTTGTATTTTTTTTTTTTACTTGACGTGTTTTGAGATTTAGGTTCATGTGTTACTTTCGCTTCATTCACCTGTATTCATCCTTGTTAATTCATTATTTTGCTTTCTACACGTGTTTAAGTTTCCCTTTATTACGGGCATTCTTTCCTCATCCTCTACTTCTAATTATTCTGCTTTTTTCTCCTCTAATTAACATAAAAATCAGTGATTCGAGAAACAAATGAATCTTTTGTACTACTACTGCTACTGCTACTACTACTACTACTACTACCACTACTACTACTACTACTACTACTACTACTACTACCACTATTACTACTACTGCTACTACCACTATTACTACTACTACTACTACCACTACTACTATACTACTACTACTACTACTACTACTACTACTATTACTACTACTACTACTACTATTACTACTACTACTACTACCACCACTATTACTACTACCACTATTACTACTACTACTACTACTACTACTACTACCACTACTACTACTACTACTACTACTACTACTACTACATCTTTTACCCACAATCCACTCAATCTCTGCTCCATCCACATTCTCTTGCCACCTCCCTTCATCCACCTAATGACGTACATCCACCTTATCCACTTACAGGTTGAAGTGGCACAAATTTAACTAATGAGAGAGAGAGAGAGAGAGAGAGAGAGAGAGAGAGAGAGAGAGAGAGAGAGGGGAGGAGAGGGGAGAGAGAGAGAGAGGGGAGAGAAAGAGAGAGAGAGAGAGGAGTTAATAATTAGAGGCAACGGGTGGAGGTAACTGTAGGTGACAAGAGGAGAGAAAACATATCAAGATTCTCAATGCTCCTCCTCCTCCTCCTCCTCCTCCTCCTCCTCCTCCTTTTATCATCCTTCACTACGAAACTTCCATGTTCCTATCTTCTTTATGGACATGGTATCATTTTCCAACTGTTCCTCTTACATGTAGTTGATAGTTAGTAGTATGTAGTTCAACAGATACCCTAGTTATGGACCAATAGGTCTCCTGGTGTCTGTTATTCCTATGTATTCCCTCTCCCTCCTCCTCCTCCTCCTCCTCCCTCCTCCCCTCCTCCTCCCCTCCCCTCCTCCCCGAATAAGAGATCCTGCTTAAAAAAGCCTACTGGATTTTTTAATGTAATTTAAATTTAAACTGGGACGCTAAAATTCCCTTTGGATGTAATATACCTTGATTTTCAGAAAGCCTTCGATACAGTTCCCCATAAGCGACTTTTGACCAAGCTAAGGGCACATGGCTTAGGAGAGCAATTATGTTCATGGATTGGCGATTGGCTTTAAAATCGTAAACAACGGGTAGTATAAATGGCGAAACTCTGATTGGTTAGATGTTACTAGTGGGGTGCCTCAGGCTCGGTCTTGGGTCCCACTCTTTTTCTGATATATATCAACGATCTGGACTGCGGACTTGTATCTAAAATATCGAATTTGCAGATGACACCAAATTAGGCGGTAAAGCATATACTAGAGAAAACTGCGAACTCATACAAAGTGATCTCGACAAACTATCAGACTGGATGAAAAATGGCTATTAAAATTCAATTCCGATAATGTAAAGTAATGCATTAGGCAACGATAACCTCAAATATAACTATCAAATGCAAAGTAAATCGTTAACTGAAGTACAGCAGGAAAAAGATTTAGGTGTCATCATCAGTAATGATCTTAAACCAGCCCCGCATTGCCTAGCTGCCAGTAAAAAGGCGAATATGATGTTGGCTTTATTAACGCAACTTTGAACACAAAACTCCGAAAGTAATGACACAATTATACACGTCCTTGGTTAGGCCGCACTTGGAATATGCCGTTCAATTCTGGTCGCCCTGTTTCGTAAAAGACCAAGCAAAATTGGAATCAGTGCAAAGAAGAGCAACCAACAAATTCATCTCTGCGAAATTCATCTTATGAAGAGAGACTGCGGAAACTTAATATGTTTTCCTTAAGGGTCGTAGAATCCGTGGGGACTTGATAGAAACCTTTAAGATCCTAAAAAGGGTTTGATGTCATTAATCAAGAGAACCTATTCGAGCTTTCAACTCAAGTGACAACAAGAAAAAATGGTTTAAAACTAAACGGTCAAAGCTGCATCACTGATCTCCGTAAAAATGATTTCAATGTGAGAGTCGTTGATCGATGGAACAAGTTACCAGCAAATGTTTTTCGAAGCCAGCACAATAACTACATTTAAAAACAGGCTTGACGCGCACTGTAAGTAATGGTATTGATAGTGCCCTGCGAATTCATATTTAGTCCCCCGGATCGATTAGTTGTAGTGGTAGTGGTAGTTGTAGTTAGTATATTTCATACCCTATTTTTCTGCACTACGAAACTTCCATGTTCCTATCTTCTTTTAAAGATATGGTATCATTTTCCAACTGTTTTCTTACAAGTAGTTGATAGTTAGTAGTATGTAGTTCAGCAGTAGTATGTAGTCCTCGTCATGGACCAATAGGTCTCCTGGTGTCTGTTATTCCTATGTAAAAAAAAAAATCCTCCTCCTCCTCCTCCTCCTCCTCCTCCTTCTTTTTAATCTCCTCACGTTCCTCCATCTGCTTTTTTTTCTTCTTCCTCCTCCTCCCTCTCTTTCTAAACCTCCTACTCTTCCCTCCCTCCCTCCCTCCATCCACTTTCTTCATCTATTTTTTTTATCCTCCAGTCAAGCGTGTTTCCTCCCTTCGTGAGTGGAGGAAAAAAATGGTTAATGGAGGAAAAAAACAAGTTAATAATAGACAAATATGAAATGATTTGATGAAAAGTAAAAGAAGAAAAGATAAAGTTGAAAAATAGGAAATAATCAGATTAAGAAAAGAGAGAGAAATGAATGAATGAGAGGAATTGGAAAAGAAAGAGAGAAAGTATATGTAAAAAGTAAAAGGAAAAATGATTGACATGAAGGAAAAGAAGAGAAAGAGGAGGAGAGAATGCGACTGAGACGGAAAAGTATTAACATAAATATATTCCACTCTCTCTCTCTCTCTCTCTCTCTCTCTCTCTCTCTCTCTCTCTCTCTCTCTCTCTCTCTCTCTCTCTCTCTCTCTCTCTCTCTCTCTCTCTCTCTCTCTCTCTCTCTCTCTCTCTCTCTCTCTCTCTCTCTCTCTGCCATTACTTTCTCTTCACCCACGAAATAATAGATTGCTTTGAAAAATATACAAATGATGCCCGATAAAACTCTCTCTTGGGTATAATAAAACTCGTCGATACCTTTCCTTGTCTCTCTTACTTCTATACTTATACTTTCCATTATACTTATCTTTCTTCATATCTTCCCTGCATTTATTGCCTGTGAAGAAAAAGGAGAGTAGAGAAGGGGAATGTGAGGAAAGGAAAAAGTGAAACGGTTTTGATTTAGATAAGACTAACTGTAACAATCATGCTAGGAAAGTGATTGGTTAAGAGAGAGGAAGCACAGGTGTAAAAATAAAAATTCTCTCTCTCTCTATCTATCTCCTCACGGTGACTATCTCTGGTCCTCATCCTGTCTCTCTAGGAGCCGTTCTCCTCTCTCTCTCTTCTCTCTCTCTCTCTCTCTCTCTCTCTCTCTCTCTCTCCTCTCTCTCTCTCTCTCCTCTCTCTCCTCTCTCTCTCTCTCTCTCTCTCTCTCTCTCTCTCGAGTGTGTGCGTGTCGTGATACAAATGTCTTTCTTTCGTCTGGCACACTGACACACACACACACACACACACACACACACACACACACACACACACACACACTGGACACAGGGAGCTCCGTAGTGTAAGGGTTAGCACACTCGGCTCACAACCCAAAAGTCTCGGGTTCGATCCCCGGGCGGAGCGAAGACAGACAGGCGGTCTTCTTAAAACCCGAGCCCCTGTTCACCCAGCAGTGAATGGGTACCGGGTGTTAGCCGGGGGTTTGTGACCCGCCTCCTGGGGTGATGGCTTCGGCCAACACTAAGAACTAAGGATGAATGATAAAAATGTTGATATGGAGATGGGGCCATACGAGCGTCGCTCTGGCAGTCCGCCCTGTAAAATACAACAACAACTAGACACACACACACACACACACACACACTGAAGACGATCACCACCATCACTATCTACAAAAAGAATAGGAAAAAGGAGCAATTTCCTTCAACCAAAACTCTAACCCAGTCACCCTTTCAGTGGCAATAGCAGGACCATTTTCTACGGTTCAGTGTCCTTACAGAAAATGGGACACGTTGAGGGTAAACATGAGGCTTTTGTATCGTCCCGGCGAGCGTCTCTTTCCCACGCAGGCCCGGAGAAGCAAGTCATTTTGGTCAATACCAGTCTTTTGTCCTCATAGGAGTGGCGGGAACTCAACGAAGGTCAATGATCCTACAGATTCTACAAAAAAGGATAAAAATGTACGAAATGAAATGCGTACCTATGTTGTTTTTCTTTCTTTTTTC
>JACEEZ010022484.1:408480-425980 GCA_016584305.1 Chionoecetes opilio
CACGCCCGAACCAGACTACCCTGTGCAGCTGGCTCACTCCCAGTCCCTCACCACCATCGCAGAGCGTGACGAAAGCTTCCGCGCCGAGAGCTTGCCCGGGTCTGAGCATGCCATCCTTGTGTCCGACGCCGAGTCCCTCATCCCGCCGCCCGTCATCCTGCCGCCTCCGAAGTACACCCAACCCCATCGCAAGCGGCTGGTAGTAATCCCACGACCACCACCGCCGCCCTCTGAGTACAGCTCCGTGGCTCGCTCTGTGTCCGAACACGACCTGGAGGTGAACATGCGTCAAAACGTGCAACGCGATCTGCGCCGCGTGGACAACGTGGAGCTGCTCACGACGGAGACGACTGACGTGCAGGAGACGCTGGAGCACCACGGTCGCCGCTACATGATACGACCACCGCCCTCAGAGCCCGACTCGGAGTACCCGTCAGAGGCCCGCAGCGTGACAGACATGGTGGAGGAGCTGCCGGTGGTGCCATACCGCCCCGAGATGACGTCGCATATGGTGGACGACCGGCACATGTCCACCATCACCGAGACCCACACCACCGAGGACGTGGAGAAACACCGACGCTTCATCAAACAGGTGAGGCGCCGTGGAGGGAGGGACCGTTACACACACACACCTAACCACTGATAAATCATAACTTTACGAATGTCTGTCCCACCTAACCCTTTCCTATGTCCCACAGTACCACATGAAGCCCAAGCCACTGCCGCCGCCGAAGTGGGACGTGAACATCCGCTATTACCCTGGACCCAAGTACGCCGACGAGCTGGAGTCGTCGGGCCCGGAATGGGAAGGCTGCAGCGAGCCGGGCTCAGACGTGTTCCGGCAACATCTGCAACACGCTGACGAACACGACCTCGCACGCATGGAGCTGGAGACTTACGAACACCCGCCGCCGCCTAACTGGAACGTGCTCCTGAGGGTCCTGGAGCCGCCCCGCACCGAGCACGCCGTTCAGTACACCCTGACGAGGGAAGACCGCGAGAAGTGGCGCCAGATCATCTCCACGGAGTCCACGCTGCGTACCATGCTGACCACCGCCACTGTCAGGGAGGACTTTTTGCGCATCCGACACGACCAGAGGTGTGTGTGTGCGCGGTGTGTGTGTGTGTGGTGTGTGTTCATCTAGTTGTATTTTACAGGGCCTGAGCAACGCTCATATGGCCCCGTCTCCATATCAACATTTATTTTATCATTCATCCTTAGTGTTTAGTGTTGGCCGAAGCCACCACCCCGGGAGGGGGGTCACAAACCCCCGGCTAACACCCGGTACCCATTCACTGCTGGGTGGACAGGGGCTCGGGGTTTTAAGAAGACCGCCTGTCTGTCTTCGCTCCGCCCGCGGATCGAACCCGGGCTTTCTCTTCTCGGTTGTGAGCCGAGTGTGCTAACTCTTAAGGCTGATTCACACTGGCGTTTTTTCGGCATTTTTATCTGACGAGAAGGGGCTGGGTCTGGGTCTGGGGCTGGTGTCATGATCGCAATAGGTTTTTAACAAAAATCACACACCGATCGCTCAGTCTTTCAAGAGACCGACTTCTCGTCAGATAAAAATGCCGAAAAAACGCCAGTGTGAATCAGCCTTTACACTACGGAGTCCCCTGACATCCGACACGACCAGAGGTGTGTGTGTGTGTGTGTGTGTGTGTGTGTGTGTGTGTGTGTGTGTGTGTGTGTGTGTTGTGATTGTATCTAGTTGTATTTTACAGGGCCTGAGCAACCTCGATGGCCCCGTCTATATCAACATGTATCATTCATCCTTAGTGCTTAGTTTTGGCCGAAGCCAGCACCCCGGAGAGCAGGTCACAAATCCCGGCTAACACCTGGTACCCATTCACTGCTGGGTGGACAGGGGCTCGGGTTTTAAGGAAACAGCCCAACTGTTTCCGCTCCGCCCGGGGATCGAACCCGGGACTTCTCGGTTGTGAACCGAGCGTGCTACCCCTACACTACGGAGTACCCGTGTGTAGTGTGTGTGTGTGTGTGTGTGTGTGTGTGTGTGTGTGTGTTAACGCTCTCCATTCATCCCTTCATCACCACCTTCAGGTACGAGAAGCTGTTCGAGCCCCCCAAGTGGGACGTCATCATCAGGATTCTCTCGCCGCCTTACACACACGACCGCATCGATTCCTCCTCCGAGCCGCCCTCAGCCTCCGACACCGAGAGTCTGCCTTCCAGGGATGGCCGCCGGTCAGTACCTTCCTCCCTCCCTCCCTTTTTATCCTCTGTTCATGTCTCTTCCCTGTTTCTCATACCTTGGGTTACCTTCTTCCTCCAGTTTTTTTTCACATATTGGTTCCTTTCCTTCATTTCCTTCCTTCCGATATTTTTGTTCCTTTTTCTAGCTTGGTACGTTGTTAATCATGATAGGATCTATTCAGGTACTTCAGCCCTCCCTAATAGGTCATTCTCGTCTCTGTAGCTCCCCAAGTGGCTTTCTCTCTGCTCTATTTCCTTCCTTCTCTTCCACCGTCTCAAATAATCCTCTCGAGAGTACCTCAAGCCCCCCTCCTTAATATCCTTTTACGCTCCATTTTCTTTCCAGCATCCCTGGTGTGTAATCCCTTTCCTTCTCTCACACTCTTTTTATCTCCTCTGGTATACTCTTGTTTTCTCCACTCTCATCCTCCCTTTTCTACCCTCCCTCACCCCTCGCTCCCTCCTCCAGGTACCGCAAGCACGATGCATACCCCACCGGCCGCCGCCCTTCGCTGCCGCCGCTTTACGAGTACGATTCAGAGGGCAACCCATTGGTGATGCGGCGCCCAGGTCCACCCTCCGCCCGCTCTCGCCGCTCCTCCAAGTGAGTGTTGCTGCTCTCGGGGGAGGGCAAGTTTGTTATGCCGCGATGATGGTGTCATGAGGCGGGTGTGCTGGTATGGGTACTAATGTGGGTGTGTTTCCTTGGTGTGTGCAGGTCCAGCGTGCACTCTAACCTGGACGCGCGCTCCATGACCGAGACTGAGGTGAACTTCACGCGAGCTCCTGACACGTGGAGCGAGGCCAGCGGGCCCAGCATGGTGAGTGCCCCGCGATCCACCGCTGACCGCTCCCAGCCTGAGACCACCTACAACGTGCCTGTCCTGCCTGACGACGATTACCCGGACACTGACTTTGATGACCGCATGTCCGCCCGCACCGGACGCTCCCTGGCGCGCTCCGCCTCGGAGTTCACCGAAGACTGGCGCCACCATGTGAGTTACTGTCTCCCTCCTTCTTGATGCAAGGATGCAGGTCATGCACGTGTAGGCCACACAAGAATGCCGTTAAGTACCCGCCACACATAAATACTCTCTCTTCCACTTTCAGGAGCCCGTCGAGACGTGGGAGTGGTCCGGGGAGTTGCCGCAAGTGCACCAGCCACAAGGGACTACCGGCGTCGAGCATTTCGAGGTGCCGCCCTTCAGTGACGTCATGACGTCTCCTGAAGGGTCTCCACGGGCCTTGGACCGCTACCGCCACCATCACCACTACTACGAGGACGACCCCGAGGGTGACATGATGGGGCGCGGTTACGTGGTGCGGACGGAGCACCGTTCAGACCACACCACACAGGGCGGGCAGGAGCAGGTGTTCTCGCGCTCACAGACAGAGACGTCCCGCTGGGCCCAACGCGAGTGACTCTGAGGCGACCTGCGGCACACAGCACCGCACGTCTCCAGCTACGCTTCGCTGACGCCGCCCGCCCCTGAACAGCCGCGGGGCGCTGTTAGGAGTTGCCCGGCAAGGCCAAAAGGTTCTCATGGCCTACAACGCATCACGCTGACGGATTAACAATCAAACGCAACCTGATAGACAGGCTAACTCCCAGGTTCCGTGTGTGTGTGTGTGTGTGTGTGTGTGTGTGTGTGTGTGTTTGTGTGTGTACATTAACGCGTGCGTGTGTGCATGCGTGGCGGCCGCCCGGGGCAAGCCGCCGCGTGCTACTAACCAGATGCGGGGCATCAGCGATGGTCTTATTGGCCCCTCGCCCACCAAGGCGTCCAGCCCCAGCCAGGCCAAGGCGGGGCGGGGCAGACATGCTCACGGTTGTTACAGTCCTAGTCAGCAGCATCAGCAGCAGCAGGGCATGAGGGGCCGCTAGGACCAACGCGCCTCGCCCCGGGGCATCGCCAGCACTTACCCGCGACGCCGGCAGCTCTCACAGGGGTTGGGGCGGGTTGCCAAACACGTGGAAAGTGGAGGGTGAAGGAGGGTGGTGGGGAGAGGGGAGGAGTGAAAGGAAATATGAGACTGTGGGATTGAGAAATTGTGAGAGTGCGTAGGTGAGGGCGTGAGGGCTGCCACGGCAGGGTGCGGCGTGCGGCGTGCCCCGGGGCCGAGTATTCCCGGCACACCCGCTAGAGGGCCAGACAAGGGCTTACGGTGAACACGAATCGAAGGCGGTGACGCCATATTCTACTTAACGAAGTAATAACCGTGGAAACTGCCACACTGTAGAGGAACTCCAGTAAAGGAACACTAACCCGTGTGATGAACTTTTGTTACTAACGTGAAAACTTAGAAGCGCTAAGAGTGTGCTCAAGTGGTTTTTTTGCATCTATTCAAATATGCAAACGAGTGACATTCGGTACAATTAGACATTTATGAACATTATCTAATAACACAAGATTTGCCAAAACTTTCACTCTTACCATTCATCCCTTTCTTTTTTATTTCATTTTAACCTTTTTAAGTGTAGAGATATTTAGACAAGAGAGGTAGGGTCGGCGGGTGCATCCTCGCAGCCCATCACAGGCGTCCTGAGGCGGCCCGTTGAAGCAGGGCACCACCACCTCCTCCACTAGCTCCGCACATGTTTTATACTCTTACTACCAGCGCGTCAGTCTCATCATGACGTCACCACTCAATAGCCAATGACCGACGTTACGAGACTGACCACTAATCCCAATCCCTCGCTAACGATGACGCAACATGCCTAATTAATGCCACCTGCGTTAATGAGATCATACACACACCTGTCCCGCCAACACCTGACACCACCAATGACCTCCAGGGCCTCTGTTCCCCTGACGTCACCTAACCAATCCTAGCAGTTGTTATGACGTCACAGGTATATCATGACGTCACTAGACCTAATCAAACCAATCAAGAGGTCTATTGATGACGTCACAGCTCAAGTTTACTAATCACAGGCATTACTTTTCTGGAGGGAGAAAAAAAATCGATATATGAAAAAAATTGATATATTTGTATGATATATATATATATGATATTTGTATGTATATATATGAGTTACGGAAAAAAATAGAAAAAATGTATTTTCTTTACGAATGATGCTAAAGGAAGGGAAAAAAAAGTACCTGATCCAAAAGATTAAAAATTATTACAAGCTTTAAATGGCAAGCAAGCAAGAAAGAGAAAAAAATCATTGCAGTAACCACTCTATGTATGTGTATGCTTGTGCGTGTGTGTATATGTGTGTGTGCGTGCGTGTGCGTGTGTGAGTGTGTGCGTTTAATAATGCTTTAAACCCACCCGCCATAATAGACTTTAATGACAAAACAAATCTGCGTTTCATTTATCGCTCCCTGGTTTTCATGGCGTTCAAATGTTACGCTCTGTTTAATACGCGTTCGGAACCCGTGAGGCGAGAGTGTGCTGCGCCGTCTGGGTCTGGGTGAGTTAAAGGGCGAGGGTGTTCTGGCTGCCTCATAATGCTGCCGTGAATGTATGAGGCGTTTTGAGCTCCAATAACCGTAAGTCTTCAGTGGCAGATATGTATACGTGTGGAGAGATGGATAGATAAGTACAGATAAAATAGATAGATAGAGTGGAAAGATGGAGAGATAGGAAGATGAAATAGATATACAGAGTGGAAAGATGGATATATAAGTCTAGATGAAATAGATAGATAGTGGAAATATGGATAGATAGGTCTAATAAAATAGATAGACAGAGTGGAAAGATGGATAGATAGGTCTAGATAAAATAGATAGACAGAGTGGAAAGATGGATAGATAGGAATAGATGAAATAGACTAAAGGATCATGTTGCTGTTACGTATCTACTGACATTCCCTTCGAGATAAGAAAAACGCAATGCAATGATAAAGAAAATATGAAGACGAAAATGCAATAGATAAAGAAGTGTATAAGTATATGTGTTATTCATCGAAGAAAAAAAAGGAATAAAAATACCTCTTCCTAAAATATGAACTATGTGAAATGTTGATTTACAGTTAAACAAAACAAAACAACATAAAAATCCTTCAACGATCAAGAGATAAGATAACTTCATCCAAAATTCAAATGGAAAACAAAATTGAAAAAGTGAAGAAATATGACCTTTTGTTTCCTTTACCAGGTAAGTCAAGACACCTGGCCACTTGAGCTTAATTAAGTTTACCTGGAGCTGCCCGGACACACACACACACAGCCCGCCTTAATGACTGCCTTATTAGAGCTTCTACGGGAAGGTAGGGAGGGAGGGAAGGTGACTGGAAGAAAGTTGAAAGGAAAGGGAAGGTGGAGGAAAAAGGTAAGGGAGATGGAGGTAAGCACCGAAGGGAGGGAGGAAGAGATGCTGGTATCAAAGAAAAGATGGAGAGAGGGTGAGAGAAAAGAGAAGGCGGGAAATATTATGAATGTGAAAATAATTGATGGAGGTTCTCGGAAGGGAAAGAGAAAGTGAGAGGAAGAGAGGGTGAGGGAAAGAGGTAGAGAGAATTTAGATACGTAAGAGAGATGGAGGGGAAGAGAAGAGAGAGGGATGAAGAGAGGGAGAGAAGGATGCACCAATAGGCTTTGCAGGAAGAGGGGAAGGGGAGAAGAGAATGAGTGGGAGAAAAATAAATAAAACTGACTTTCCAGGGAGGGAGGCAGGAGGAAGGAAAAGATAAATAAATAAGTTTTTCACATCATCAAATGTTAGCTTTGCGACGCTCTCTTTAATCACTAAAAGAGAGAGAGAGAGAGAGAGAGAGAGAGAGAGAGAGAGAGAGAGAGAGAGAGAGAGAGAGAGAGAGAGAGAGAGAGAGAGAGAGAGAGAGAGAGTATGAATGTCAGTCCCCCTCACGCCGTATCGTACAAGTTAGGAGGTTTCAGCTGACGAGGTACAAGTAATTAAGACTTTGGTTGGCGAGTTCAGCTCTTGTAGAGGTCGAGAAGAGAGAGAGAGAGAGAGAGAGAGAGAGAGAGAGAGAGAGAGAGAGAGAGAGAGAGAGAGAGAGAGGAGAGAGAGAGAGAGAGAGAGAGAGAGAGCACAGAAAAAAGGAAGTCACGTCTATAAAACGAAAAAGAATCAGATTTTTAAAGAATCTACCAGACATCCTAATAAACAAAACAAAAAATAAACAAATAAATGGATAAATGACCCATCATTGAACCCTAAACAGAAAACAGATAAACCAATTATTACATGAAGATAACACAGTGTATTAGGTCCTCTCTTCTCCCAACATATCCTCATCCTATAACCTTACATTTACCTAATACTTTAGTCACCCTTCCACATGCACTGCAGAACACGTAGAGCAAAGAAAACAGCACCTCGTTTTCTTCACGATACAGATAAACAAATGAAACTTTTATGCATAGGAAATCCAGCCTGTCGATATATACATTTTTCTTTTCTATCTCTATTGTCTTATCTTTCGGTCTCATCAATCAGTTTGACGGGAAAAGAAAGATGAGTTAGATAGATAAAGAGGTAAAGAAAGGAAAGATGAATGAGAGAGAGAGAGAGAAAGGGAAAAGGGAATAAAAGTGAGAATGGACAGGAAGAGAGATACAGACAAATAATGTATATATTTCATTTCTACATTTATAGTTTTAACATTCTCCATAACATCGACCAATAGAAAACTTCCATGCATGAATCTCCCCCACCGGACGGACCAATCACCGGCTCTCAAAGGCTGGCGGTAACAAAAGAGCCAATAGCGGGCTTCGAAAATCTCTCCACAGCCCATCATTCCGTGCGTGTTGATTCCCCTGCCCAGACGTGAAGGGGACAGGGAAAGTTGTTGTGGTTTTGACCGTGGTGGTGGCGAGGCAGGATTCAAAAACTTCACTTTCATGGCTTACAACATGACGTGCCATTTCTTTCAAGTTAACTGCATGGACGCCTCAACTTGCTCGTCTTACCCCGTGCCTTGGAAGACTTGCACCACACTTGTCACACACACACACACACACACACACACACACACACACACACACACACACACACACACACACACACACTGTCCAAATGCCCACCTACACACACACACTGTCCAAATGCCCACCTACACACACACACACACTGCCCAAATGCCCACCTACACACACTCACACACTGCCAAAGCACACACTATCCCACACACACACACACACACACACTGTCCAAATGCCCACCTACACACACACACACACACTGTCCAAATGCCCACCTACACACACACACACACACTGTCCAAATGCCCACCTACACATACACACACACACTGTCCAAATGCCCACCTACACACACACACACACACACACACACTGTCCAAATGCCCACCTACACACACCACACACACACACTGTCCAAATGCCCACCTACACACACACACACACTGTCCAAATGCCCACCTACACACACACACAACACACACTGTCCAAATGCCCACCTACACACACTCACACACTGTCCAAATGCCCACCTACACACACACACACACACACTGTCCAAATGCCCACCTACACACACACACACACACACTGTCCAAATGCCCACCTACACACACACACACACACTGTCCAAATGCCCACCTACACACACACACACAACACTGTCCAAATGCCCACCTACACACACACCACACACTGTCCAAATGCCCACCTACACACACACACACACACTGTCCAAATGCCCACCTACACACACACACACACACACTGTCCAAATGCCCACCTACACACACACACACACACACTGTCCAAATGCCCACCTACACACACACACACACTGTCCAAATGCCCACCTACACACACACACCCCACACAACACACACACTGTCCAAATGCCCACCTACACAACACACACACACACACAACTGTCCAAATGCCCACCTACACAACACACACACACACACTGTCCAAATGCCCACCTACACACACCACACACGTCCAAGCCACTACCACACACATGTCCAAATGCCCACCTACACACACACACACACCACAACTGTCCAAATGCCCACCTACACACACAACACACTGTCCAAGCCACCACACCCACCACACTGTCCAAATGCCCACCTACCACACACACACACACACTGTCCAAATGCCCACCTACACACACACACACACTGTCCAAATGCCCACCAAACACACACACACACACTGTCCAAATGCCCACCTACACACACACACACACTGTCCAAATGCCCACCTACACACACACACACACACAACTGTCCAAATGCCCACCTACACACACACACACACTGTCCAAATGCCCACGTACACACACCCCCTTCAATGCAAAAAAACCCTCTTTACACGACTTGCATTTCTCCAGTTTTTTTCTTCCGTTTCTTCCACTCAGCCCAGCCCTCCATACGAACCTCTAACAAAAATTATCAATCTAGTTTTCATTCTAAATCGGAAATATGAGTTCAACAAGATTTTTTTGTGAAGAACCTATAACGACGAATCACCTTTATCTCAATTTTTTCTGTATCCTGCCTGAGACCACTTTACTACAGAGAAAAGGAGAAAAAACACGATATTTTTATAAATGGAACCAAATACGAACACGAATTTCTTTCAGCCAATAAAAAACAGATAACGTCCACGAGGCATCAAGCCAACCAATCACATGTCAGATAATTCCCAAGGGAGCTTTCAGACAGCCAATCACGAAGCAGGATTTGACGATAAGGAGACAAATAGTGTTACATCCCTCCTGTGTGTGTGTGTACGTGTGTGTGTGTACGTGTGTGTTGTGTGTGTGTGTGTGTGTGTGTGTGTGTGTGTGTGTGTGTGTGTGTGTGTGTGTGTGTGTGTGTGTGTGTGTGTGTGTGTGTGTGTGTGTGTGTGTGTGTGTGTGTGTGTGTGTGTGTGTGTGTGTGTGTGTGTGTGTGTGTGTGTGTGTGTGTTCCAGTTTACTGACATCAATATTTTCCTTTCAGTGCGCAAGGGTCAAGACAGTAAATTCTTGGTATTAGGAAAGAATTTATTACATATTCCAACTGATTCACGGACGCTCAGTTGACGTCACTAGTCGGTCCAACACACAGAGGGAAGGTTGTGGTTGTGTTGTTTGCTCTACGTCTATATATATACTCTCTCTCTCTCTCTCTCTCTCTCTCTCTCTCTCTCTCTCTCTCTCTCTCTCTCTCTCTCTCTCTCTCTCTCTCTCTCTCTCTCTCTCTCTCTCTCTCTCTCTCTCTCAGAAGATGAAAGAGAAGAAGAAAAAGCAGAATTCAATATACAAAACACGTAGATATATTACTACTAACTTCCCTCTACATAATCCAAACATGGTAACAAACACCTACTTATAAACTTAAATAAGTAACGAAGACTTCCACTCCACTACCAGATAATGAATTGAAGTACATAAATATCGAATGTTAGAAGCTAGATTAGAAACTCTTCGAATATTTGAAGATAGATGAGAAAATCTTCAGAAACAGAATAGCCTTACAAAATGAAACAACACACTTCTGAATCTCGTCAAAAAATGGAAGATGAAGAACATGAGAGAAAAAAGACCCATGTATAATACTATCAATAACATTTCTTCTTTACATTCTTAGAAGTTACGTTATTATTATTTGTACACCATATCCACACACACACACACACACACACACACACACACACACACACACACACACACACACACACAACACTGGCATCAGGGGCGTCATTAGGGATTGGTGGATTAGCATAGGGGGTACAACTGCTCCCCATCCCAATCCCCCGAATCCCCCCCAATCAGCAAATCGAGGTATACAAGACTTATGACTAACGATATGTATGTTTTGTGTCTATGTAATGCCGGTGTGATATTGGCCGATTTTTTAAACATGCCATGGGCCAACCTAAGACTAACCATGGCTTTAGACAGACATTTCAGTGCTTTAAACATTTGTCCGGGGTATAATATCATTAGACTTGGATGTTGGAGAGGTTAGTGAGTGTTAGCAATTCCAATCTGAGACTAAACCCCCTGGAAAAATGGTTAAAAAGCTTAAATGTCTGATCTAAAGCCATGGTTAGTCTTAGGTCAGCCCAAATCCATGTTTAGAAAATCGGCCAACTGTCTCTGTCTCTCTGTCTCTTTGTCTCTGTCCTTTTTTCCTCTAACTTTAATCTCCACTAAAAAATATCTTTCATTTCCTCACTCCAACGTCATATTTTTGATCTATTATATTTTCACTCTCTCTCTTTTCTTTTCTCAGATGTCGAAAAATAATTGCACCCAAGAAAATGGTGAACTCTAATAAGGAATGCTTTACAAAAAAAATAAAAAAAATATAAAAACTGGCATGAACTCGCGCTGCAGAAAATACGAGTAGCAAATAAAAAAAATAAGACAAAAGTTACACATAGTAAAAGAAAGAGAAAAGTTAATCCTGGAAAGTAAGACAGAGCAGAAATATCTAAAAAAAATCACTGCATGCATGAAAATAATACATAATTATCGAGGTCTTGCACGGAAAAATAGAAAAATAAACATGAGAAAGTAAGAAAATTATAAGGAAATGTAAAGAATCAATGGGACAAAATAATGAGATGAAAGAAAAAGGACTGATAGTAAAAGGAAAATAAGAATAAAAGGAAATTAAAATGAGGGCATAAACAGTAAGAGGAATAAAAGTTAATATAGATATGATAATAAAATGAAAAAGTGGAGAATAAAGCAAAAAATAGATAAAACAAAGGAAATTCGACAAGATAAAAAAAATGTGCAGGAAAGAAAAACAAGAATTAAGTAATAGAAGAGCAAAAGAAAAAAAATTGAAAGTCTGGAAAAAGATAAAAAGATGAGAAAGAGGCAACGAAACAAAACACAAAATAAAAACATACCCTAGCCTCTCCTCTGCGCCAATCCCAGGCCGCGGCGATCCAAGGCCCGTCTCTGATTGGTCGAACAAAAACTGAGGGAAAGAAAACCCCCAAAAAAAAGGGTAAGTGAAAAACAAAACCAAATCCAAAATAAACCAAAATAAATAAAAAAAATGTAAACAGAAAATAATGAATAAACTTAAATTACCTGGATGAATAAAAGTTAATGAAAAATGTATAACGAAAAAATATATGAACAGTATTTTTTTATTCATATGATAAAAAAAAGAAGGAAAGGACTCTAAAGTGCATGAGAAGCAGCAAGGATAGAGTCTGTTGATCACGGTCAAGAAGGAAAACAGATTAAGATGAACACTTAACGTCTGCAACTTAAGAAAGAAAGAGAAAAGAAAGAAGAAAAGAAATAATGAAACTTGTGATAAATAGAACACAACTAAAAATTTAAAAAAAGATGCCAAACAAATGGGCTACTAACGAAAAATACGTATGAAAAAAAACAAAAAAACAACAACAATAAGAAATAAAAAAACAGACATTTCCACTACTCAGAAAAAAAAATGGGAAGAATATATATAACTCTGAACAGACGGAAAAAACCCTTGATCTAATTATAAACCAAGGCGGAATAGCACCACACATCCTCTGTAGACCAGGACGCAAAATACAAGTCAAGTCAGGTCACTAATTGTGTAGGAAACACGTCCATTACAGCATCATGCAATAACAACAACAATGGTCCCGCGGCGTCTGTGTAGTCACCCATGGTCTTGTCCACGTGTGCTGGACCGCGATCGCCAGTTTTACCCTCCCGGAAAGAGCATGGAGCTCGTAGTGAGTGACCGATCTTTGGGTAATACTGGGACCTCGCACACCACACACACCCTATCCCCTTGCTCAAGGGGGAGAGTAACTGCCCACATTTGTCAGTAAAAAATCCCCGGGAGCAAGCGGGATCGAACGCCCGACCACCGAATGGCCTGACTGGCGCTCTAATTCACTTGACTACGCAGGCAGTGTGTGTGTGTGTGTGTGTGTGTGTGTGTGTGTGTGTGTGTGTGTGTGTGTGTGTGTGTGTGTGTGTGTGTGTGTGTGTGTGTGTGTGTGTGTGTGTGTGTGTGTGAAATTTTTCTTTGTCTCGCCTTCCCTACTGTCTGTTTTGTCTGTGTTAGTGGGTTAGTATTTATATATTATATTACAAGAGTTAGTCCAGAGTTTGCTGTGTTAGGTTTTTAGTTTTAATAGTTAATATTAATACATTAGTTTTCTTCTGAAGTTCGTATTAATCAAGTTTATTTTTCGTAAAGATTAATGGCTTGTCGATTAGTTGAATTAGTACATTTTTTTCTACTGAACAAACAGTTAATATCACTTACTGTGCAATTTTTTGTAATCTTATTGTTGTATTTATTTATATGCCTTTATTTTCTGATTTTGCAATTGTTCGTTTGCCTGTTTATTTTATTTGTTTTCTTTCCTTTATCTAGTTCTGAATATTCTATTATTTCTTTCCCTCCTCACTCACATCACAATCTTTTGAATGTTTGGAAATGAGGATACGTAGTTTTCTATAATAGTTTCCTTGTATTTCATTAATTCATCTATGTTCTAACTGTATTTTCTTATTATTTTGCACTTTTATTTTGACTCACTTTTCCTCCTCAATAAATTATACATTTCTATTCTTTCTAATCGTCATTTTACCACTGAGTATTTTCCATTCTTCTCAATATCAGTATTTTCATCAAACTTTTCTTTATCATTTTCCATTCTTCTCAATATCAGTATTTTCATCAATCTTTTCTTGATCACACTTTACTTTCCTCTTTTCCTCATCATGTATTGTTACCTCACATCTTGTTTTGTATAGCTCTCCTCATAACAAATTTCACACACCATATTTTTTTCAGTATTCTCCTAAATCACTGGAGGTCTAGTTTTCTTTTTCATATTTTTCCCGTCCCACATTTTTTTGTTAGTTTTTTTTTGGTACCCATAAACTTATCATTTCTTTCTTGTTTTCTTTTCCCTTTTCATGTTTTTGGTCACTCACATACACCTTATTTTTGTCCTCTTTCCACAAACTCTTTTCTTTCAACTCACATTTTAAAGTTTTTTTCCTCTCTCTCTCTCTCTCTCTCTCTCTCTCTCTCTCTCTCTCTCCTCTCTCTCTCTCTCTCTCTCTCTCTCTCTCTCTCTCTCTCTCTCTCTCTCTCTCTCTCTCTCTCTCTCTCTGCAAGGGCGGCGCGAAAGTTTACCACAGTCATGTTCAACTCAAGTCACTTCCTACGTGCACTTGCCAAATCCACTTCTCGCGACGATCACTAATCAGGTCGCCAGGAGGTGCAATAGAGGAGGTGGAGGAGGTGGAGGAGGCCTATCCATGCGCTTGATCCACAGTATCCATCAGTAAGTGGAATGAGGAGGTGGTATGGTAAGTCTTGATTAGCCAGGTTAGTCTGAACGCACTCTGAAGAGACGCAAGTGGCATGCTGAGATTATTGGCTTGACAAGGGGCGTGGTCATTCGTCTGCCGAGGAATCACTACACCAGCAGGAACGTCAGAAAGCAGAAACAGCAACAGAAGCAGGACAGGCAAGGCAGCAGGTAGGCCAGGCCCAGCAGACTCGCTCCACCCCCAGTTCCCTCTGTTGGATGATGAGAAAATAAAATCAAAACTGGACATAAACTTAGAATTTGAGTTTAGTAAGTAAAATGTTCCTCATACAAAATTTGAGTGTAGTGGGTTCTACTTCGACTACGATGACGACGAAGGAGTCTGTGCAGGTTCGAAGAAGCTAAAAGATGTAAACTTACTATATATATATTAATTTCGTTCGATAAAACAAAAGATTCCAATAGAAAGGAAAATGACGTAAATATAGACAGAAAAAAGGAAAAATAAATATACAGGGGCAGTACGTACGTATAGTAGGCAAATAACGTATAATATGGCGTGATGGAAATAAAAGGAGAAAAAAATATATTGCTCGACACACGGAAAAAAAAAAATCACCAAATTGCCAAAACGTTAAAAACAAACAAACTGATGAATAAAATACAAACAAAAAGCTTTCATCGGGTTTATATGAACTCTCACTAAAGGCACTCTATCCTGTTATAAATCTGTCCAACTCATACATCCACCTATACACAAAAAGAGGGGAAAAACAGAGGCCTGTGCTACCGTTCCGAGGTCAGAGGTGTTAATAAAAGCCCCCGCACTATTACGATCAAATGAAAAAAATATACACAACAACAAACAGACCACAAATTATCCTACAAACGAGGTCACACTTCACGCTTCTAACAGAGTCACAAAAAAGTCATGTTGCAGGTCCATAACAGGCCTCTGGAAACAGGGATCAACGGGATAACGGCAACAGTAATGGGTCCTGTTAACGGGATAAAAATAATGACCTGCTAAATGACCTGTGACTCCCCAAAAATATTACCTAGGTCAATTCAGGAGTTAGACAGATGAGGTCACAAGGGACTCACCAGGGTGGAGAGGGCGGGGGCGGGGGTCACTAGGGGGGGCGACATCTTGAACGTAGCGGTGGGGGGCGGCGTCAGTAGGGGGGGCAGTAGAGCCTGGAGGGAGGGGTGGGGAGGGGAGGGGAGGAGAGGGAAGGGGAGGGGACAGAAGTAGAGGGGAGGGGAGGGGACGGGAGGGGAAGGGAGGGTAAGGGAGGGGAGGGGAGGGGAAGGGAGGGGAGGGGAGGGGAGGGTAAGGGAGGGAGGGAGGGGAGGGAGAGTAAGGGAGAATAAGGGAGGGGAGGGGAGGGGAGGGTAAGGGAGGGGAGGGGAGGGGAGGGGGGGTAGGGGAGGAGGAAAGAGATATAGGAAGGGAGGAAATAACGGAAGGGAAACATTAATACCAAACGAGTATATAAATATTATGCTGGTAAATTTTTTCTATTTTTATGGTACGATCAGTTTGGTTTAAAGTCCCGGCAGCGAGATTTTTATGTGTGGCTAAAGTACGATAAGTTTGGATTACGTTCCCGGCAGCGAGTTTCTTTTTCATTGTTATTGATTGCCCTATGAAGAACGTGACAACATCGCCAGGCAGCCAAAGAGGTGACATAACTAACTATACCGTACGATCAGTTCTACAACACTTTCGGCAGCAACACATACACATTTTTATTCCCTTAATCCCCATAACATTGCTGCAGGATCCCTATTTTTTACAGCATCAGTAGCATCCAATTTGCTGTTCTTACTGTAACTCTTACTAAAAAATATATATAGCGCAGTGGATACCTTATAACTCTCAGGAAGGGGTAGAGCCTTTATGAGCCTTGCGCTGCAGTACGACAACTTCTACGGTATTCCCGGCAGCAAATTGGCTCTTTATTTAACATGTATTAGGTAAACTTAAGAAATTTACCTTCCTTTCTCTTGAAAAAAAACAAAGAAAAAACTGCACAGGCACTTTATTAACACCTATGTCCATATTACGCTGGAGAGAGAGAGAGAGAGAGAGAGAGAGAGAGAGAGAGAGAGAGAGAGAGAGGAGAGAGAGAGAGAGAGAGAGAGAGAGAGAGAGAGAGAGAGAGAGAAGAGAAGAGAAAAAGAGAGAGAGAGAGAAGAGAGAGAGAGAGAGAGAGAGAGAGAGAGAGAGAGAGAGAGAGAGAGAGAGAGAGAGAGAGAGAGAGAGAGAGAGAGAGAGAGAGAGAGAGAGAGAGAGAGAGAGAGAGAGAGAGAGAGAGAGAGAGAGAGAGAGAGAGAGAGAGAGAGAGAGAAAGATGGGAAGGAAATATATGCACGGAAAGAATGAAAAATGTTTGCAAGAATGATAAAATTGACGCTTAAACTGTGCATGGAGATTGATGTGATAAGAGAGAGTTAAATGTAGCGAAAGAGAGAGATGATGTGAAATACAGGCGTAGAGAATGAATGGAAGGGAAGAAATGGAAAGGGAATGGAAGGGAAAGTGAGGTATAGGAAATAAAAGGTCAGGAAATTTAATGAAAGATAAATGGAAATAAAAGGAAAGGAAATTTAATGAAAGAAAACTAAAACTAAATGAAATAACATAAAGGAAAAGGAAGCGAAACGAAAAGGGAAAGAAAGAAAATGATAGAAAAACAAAACTAAAAGGGGAGGAAAGGAAAGGAAAGGGAAATGAGAACACGAGTCATACTGGTTCAACGAGGTCAAAAGAGGAGGAAGAGGAAGGAATATAACAATAAATGAAAAAGGGAAGCAGGGAATTATAAACTATTGCAATACTACTACTTCTACTACTACTACTACTACTACTACTACTGCTACTACTACTACTGACTACTACTACTACTACTACTACTACTACTACTACTACTACTACTACTACTACTGCTACTACTACTACTGCTACTACTACTACTGCTACTACTACTCCTACTACTACTACTACTACTACTACTACTACTACTACTACTGCTACTACTGCTACTACTACTACTACTACTGCTACTACTACTAT
>JACEEZ010022484.1:433480-453480 GCA_016584305.1 Chionoecetes opilio
CTCTGTCTCTGGAGTCTGGTTAGTTTCGTTGTGTGTTGGTGTGTGACTCTCTTTGTCTCTCTCTCTCTCTCTCTCTCTCTCTCTCTCTCTCTCTCTCTCTCTCTCTCTCTCTCCTCTCTCTCTCTCTCTCTCTCTCTCTCTCTCTCTCTCTCTCACCTTGCAGAGTCACGCTGGAGGAGGCTGAGCCCAGGGCGTTGGAGGCTAAGCACCGATACAAGCCGTAGTCTCCTTCCTCCACCGGGGAGATGACCAAGGTGGAGATGCCGGACCCTCCTGCCTCCCAGTCCTCCACAGATGACTCTGTGAATGGAGGAGAAGGAGGAGGGGTTAGAAAAGGAGAACGAGGAGGAGGAAGAAAAAAAAAGAGATGGAGGAGGTGGAGAAGTTAGAAAAGGAGAACGAGAGGAGGAGGAGGAGGAGGAGGAGGAGGAGGAGGAGGAGGAGGAGGAGGAGGAGGAGGATTACAAAGTATTACAAAGGATTACAAAGGAAACACAAACAGCAACAGACCAATAGGTCCTTACAAGGCTGTTTGCTTTAACTACACTACACTAACTAGATAATAAGAGAGAAAGGATAGGAAAGTAGAAGGCTCCTCCCCACCCACCCATCCCTCCAGCCGAAGCTGGCCGGAAATGAAGTGATACCATGCAATATAGAAAAACTGCATGGAATTTGTGAGGAAAGTTGAAAGCTGTAATCTATGGCTAACTACTACAATGTTTGTGGGGGTAGGTTTAGTGCTTGATAGATAGGTCATGTTATTGTGTTTTGTAATGGTGTGAACACAGTGTGGAGGTTCAAAGGGTGGTGGCGGCAGCCTTGCCTGGCGCTTTCTTGGGAGGCAGCAGTCAATCAGGCCCCAGCTTCGTTCAATCCACTGCGGATTGTGTACTTTCCATGTAGGACGCCGTACACTTCAATGCCTCCTGCAGCAGTGACCCCTGGTACCTTAAATCCCGATGGTGGTCTCTAACTGTCAGGACCCTTACTGATCCACAGCCCGTCACAGGTCGAGAGTAGTAGTGGTAACCGTTAACTCGGGGCTATCTGTGTGTGTCATGAGGTCTAATGTAGTGTTGGTGTAGGCTCAGTGTGGAAGTTCAGGGGTGGTGCGGCAGCCTTGCCTGGCGCTTTCTTGGGAGGCAGCAGTCAATCAGGCCCCAGCTCCGTTCAATCCACTGCGGTAGTACACTTTCCAAGTAGGACGCCGTACACTTCAATGCCCCCTGCAGCAGTGACCCCTGGTATATAAATCCCGATGGTGGTCACTAACTGTCAGGGTCCTTACTGAACCACAACCCGTCACAGGTCAAAAGCTGTAGTAGTGACCGTTTACCCCGGGGGGGGGAGGAGGAGGAGGAAGGGGAGGGAGGAGGAGGAGGAGAGGGAGGAGGAGGAGGAGAGAAGGAGGAGGAGGAGGAGGAGGAGTTAGAAAAGGAGATCGAGAAGGAGGAGGAAGAGGAAAAGGTGGGTTAAGATGTACTAACTCTTCTTAGCTTGTTTATTATAACAAGTTAAAGATTTCCCTCATAGCATATCATAGTCAGTTTCAGGAGGAGGAGGAGGAGAAGGAGGAGGAGGAGGAGGAGGAGGAGGAGGAGGAGGAGGAGGAGGAGGAGGGGAGGAGGAGGAGGAGGAGGAGGAGTGTTGGGTCGTGTGGGTGAAGGAGGTGGTGATGGAGGAGGAGGAAATAGAAGAAGGAAGTAAAGATGAAGGAGAGAAGACGATACTTGCCTGATGGAAGAGGAGGAGAGGAGGAGGAGGAGGAGGAGGAGAGGAGGAGAAAAAGGGAGGAGGTAGGGGGGGGAGGAGGAGGAGGAGGAAGGAAACTGCCTAAGGTACATGAAGTGACACAAGATAAGGTACAACGTTTTATCATGAAGGGACAAAAAAAAGACATATGACAGGAGAGGAAATATAAAAGGTTACGAGGGATAAAAAAAAAAAGGAAAAAAATATCTTGACATTCCTTTACTAATATGTGTTGGGTGTGTGGTGGGGTGGTGTGTTGTGTGTGTGTGTGTGTGTGTGGGGTGTGTGGGGTGTGTGTGTGTGTGTGTGTGTGTGTGTGTGTGTTGTGTGTGTGTGTCTGTTGTGTGTGTGGGGGGGGGGGGTGAAGAGGGAGGGAAGGATAGATTGACCTTAACTCACCTATTTTCACCTGATTTTTGGTCCAGGTGAGCGTGGGCGGGGGCCAGGCCAGGTACCTACACACCAGCACCGCCCTGCCGCCCACCTCCGCCCACTCCACGTGTAAGCCGCCCACCATCTCGGGCGCGACTGGGAAAAAAAGAACAGAAAAGAAAAAATAAGAAAAAATGTCATGATTATATCCTCATCAAATATTTATTAATCGTCTTTATTTTTCTTTAGTTATTTTTTGTTAAGTACTTGTTTCAGTTATTTGATTGGGTGGCGATGGTAAAAGTAGTAATAGTAGTAGTGGAAATAAAAGTAGTAGTGGAAGTAATAGTAGTAGTAGTAGTAGTAGTAGTAGTAGTAGCAGTAGTGGTAGTAGTAGTAGTAGTACCGTAGATAACACTAAAGTCGCCAGGACAACGTTTTTTTCGATGTACAGACGTGTGAAGGCGTTAATACTTTCATTTCTACATCCATGATATCAGGAAAGCTAGAAGGGGCTATCTGGAAAGTTTGTGTCATTTTGTGTCTTCATCTGTGTCATATTATGGCTATAAATGAACAAATTACAAAAATATCACCAGAGTGACGACCTACAGTAAGGTCGCCAGTTAGTGTTTATGTTATGAGTGTCCTCCCGCCATCGTCGTCGCGCGAAAAAAAAAAGAGTAGCGAAATTTGAAACCATATATACTTGCAGATACAAAGCATAAAACAACACTGAAACAGGGTAGTTTATACAGTCATGATATAAACTACTGTGTATCATCTTCAGTGGCACATAAAAATCAGTAGTGATGCTATAATTCGTATATTTAGCGGCTTGGCGACGTTATTGCAGCTGGCAACTAAAGTGTTATCTACGGTAGCAATAGCAGTAGTAGTAGTAGTAGTAGTAGTAGTAAGTAGTAGTAGTAGTAGTAGTAGTAGTAGTAGTAGTAGTAGTAGTAGTAGTAACTCGAAGAAAACTTTACTTACTAGCCCAGTTACTATAAAAAGCAACAACTAACTTATCCTTCGCTTTTTCCTTCCCTCCTTCCCTCCTATATACGTACCCTCTTCCCTACCCTTCCCTACCCTACCCTACCCTACCCTACCCTACCCTACCCTACCCTACCCTTCCCTTCCCCTTCCCTTCCCTTCCCTTCCCTTCCCTTCCCTTCCCTTCCCTTCCCTTCCTCTCCCTACTTCCTTCCTCTGTCCCAAAACGGCCCCACCGAGACCCAGGCTTCAGCAGGACAAGATTTACTGCCCGGAAAGAAAAGTTTTAATCAGAAAGAATTTAGAAGCAGCAAGGTGGAGGGGTGTTAACTAGGATGGAAGGCGTGGAGGAACAGGACAGAGAGGGGTGGAGGGAAGGTGGAGCAGGGGAGAAGAGAGAGGTGGAGGGAAGGTGGAGGAGGAGGGGTGAGAGGGGGGTTAAATGAGAAGGAAAGGAGACTTGTAAGGGTTTAATGGAAGGGAAGAGTGTGAAGGGGCAATGGAAAAGGATGTAAAAGGTTTGTTGTGGGAAAGATTACGAGGGGATGAAGAAGAGGAGATGGAGGAAGAGGAAGAGGAAGAGGAAGAGGAAGAGGAAGAGGAAGAGGAAGAGGAGGAAGGTTAGTGGTAAGGGATTATGATGATTACTTAAGAAAGAAAGGAGACAAAAGAAATTAATGATATGCATGAAGAATGAAGAGATAAAGAAAGAAAAATTTACAAAGAAAAGAAGAGAAAGAGAGACGAGGAGGAACATGGAGAAAAATTATGAAGAATTGTTGTAATGACGATGAAACTTCTTACAACTTTTAAGAAAATAATAAATGTTATGAAGGAAAAGGAGAAAAACACGAAATATAAATATATATAGGAGAGAGAAAAAGAAAGAAGGGAAGAAAGGAGGTTGGGGGAAGGGGGGTTTTGGGGGGGGGGGGGCCTAGTTTTTCCCCAAAAACCCCTTTTTTTTCCCCCCCTTTTTTTTAAAAAAACCAAAATTTTTTAAAAAATTTCCCCTTTTTTCCCCCCTTTCCCCAAATTCCCCCCCCCCTTTTTCCCCCCCCCCCCCCCCCCCCCCCCCCCCTTTCCCCTTCTCCCCCCCCCCTTTTTTTTTTCCCCTTCCCCCCCCCCCCCTCCCCTTTTCCCCCCCCCTTTCCCCCCCCCCCCCCCCCCCCTTTTTTTCCCCCAAAAAATTTTTCCCCCCAAAAGGGGCCCCCCCCCCGGGGGGTTTTTTTTTTTCCCCCCCCCCCCCAAAACCAAAAAAGGGGGGAAAAAGGGGGGTTTAAAAAATTTGGGGGTTTTTTGGGGGTTTTTTTCCCCTTTTTTGGGGGGGGGGGTTTTTTTTCCCCTTTTTTTTTTTTTTTTGGGGGGGGGGGGGGAAAAAAAAGGGGAAAAAAGGGTTTTTTTGGGAAACCCCCCCCGGGGGGGGGCCCCCCTTTTTCCCTTTTTTCCCCCCCCCTTTTTTCCCCCCAAAAAAAAAAAAATTTGGGTTTTTTTTTTTTCCCCCCTTTTTCCCTTTTTTTTTTTTAAAAAAAAAAAAAAAAAAAAAAAAAAAAAAATTTTTTTTTTTTTTCCCCCCAAAAAAACCCCCCAAAAAAAATTTTTCCCCCCCTTTCCCCCCCCCCCCCCCCCCCTTTTTTTTTTAAAAAAAAGGGGGGGGGGGGGGGGGGGAAAAAAAAAAGGGGGGGGGGGGGGGAAAAAAAAAAAAAAGGGGGGGGGGAAAAAAAAATTCTTCCCCCCCCCCTTTTCCCCCCCCCCGGGGGGGGGGTTTTTTTTTAAAAAAAAAAACCCCCCCCCCCTTCCCCCCCCCCCCTTTTTTTTTTTCCCTCCCCCTTCCCCCCCCCCCCCCCCCCCCCCCTTTTTTCCCCCTCCCCCTTTCCCTCTCCCTTTTTTTTTTTTTTCCCCCCTCCCCCCCTTTTCCCTCCCCCCCTTTTCCCCTTTCCCCCCCTCCCCCCCCTTTTTAAACCCCCCCCCCTTTTTAAAAAAAAAACCCCCCTTTTTTCCTTTGGGCCCAAAGAACCCCCGGCCTCCCCCCCCCCCTTTTTTTTATCCCCCCTCCCCCCCTTTTTTTCCCCTTTTCCCCTTTTTTTCCCCCCCCCTTTTTCCAAAAAAAAAAAAAAAAACCCCCCCCCCCCTCCCCCCCCCCCCCCTTTCCTCCCCCTTCCTCCTCCCCCTTTTTCCCCCCCCCCCCCTTTTTTGGGGGCCCGGGCTGGGCCTTGGGTCCTACTCTTTTTCTGTTATAAACAATTATCTGGGGCTTTCGGAATTGTATCTAAAATATCGAAAATTTTCAGATTTACACCAAATTAGGCGGTAAAAAACATATACTAGGGGGAAAACGGGGAACTCATCAAAAGTATCTCCGACAAAATATCAGATTGGAGTGATAAAGGCTATTAAAAATTTTTATTTCGTAAATGTAAAGTAATGGGTATAGGCAAAGATAAACCCCAAATATAAATATCAAATGCAAAAAAAATCGTTAACCCGAAATACAGCGGAAAAAGGTTTTTGGTGTCTCATCCGCAATGATCTTAAAAACCAGTCCCCCATTGCCCAGCTGCCAGTAAAAAGGCAATATGATGTTGGGCCCTTTATTAAAGCAACTTTTTAACCCTAAAACTCCCAAAGTAAGGAAAGATTATACAGTTCCCTTTTGGGTTTCACCGCACTTAAAAATTGCCGTTTAACCCGGTCGCCCCCTTTTTTCGTAAAAGATCAAGCCAAATTGGGAAACAAAGCAAAGGGAAAAGCAACCAAACAAAATTCCCCTCTTTTGCGAATTCATCTTTTGAAGAGAGACTTTTGGAAACTTAATGTTTTTTTTTAAGGATTTGTGAATCCGTGGGGACTTGATGAAACCTTTAAAATCCTAAAAGGATTTTATGTAATTAACAAGAAAAACCTATTTTGAGCTTTTAAATCGTGCAACAAGAAATAATGGTTTTAAAAAATAAAAAGACAACGTTTCATCACAAATCTCCTTAAAAATTATTTTTAAATGTTAGGGGTTTATGAAACGATGGAACAAGTTTTCCAGCAAATGTTTGTTTCCCCGCACAAAACTAATTTAAAAACAGACTTGACCGGGGACGTAAAATAAAAAGGGGGATTGATATTTCCCTGCGGGAAATTTATATTATAGTCCCCCGGATCCGGGTTGGTTAGTGGTTAAAATTGGAGTTAGTTTTTTCAAATCCTTTTCATTCTTCCCCTAAGAAACTTTAAAGTTTCCCATCTTCTTTGGGGGGCATGGAAAAATTTTCCAAAATGTCCTTTAAATGTAGTTATAGTTAGTAGTGGGTAGTTTAAAAAGATACCCTCGTTAAAGGGGCCAAAAATCTCCCGGTTTTTTTATTTCCCATTAAAACCTTTCCCCGACCTGGTTTTTTTCCTCCTCTTCCCTTTCTTCCCGTTCCACCTCCCCATCTCTTCCCTTTTTTTTCACTCAAGCAAACCCGCATTCTCACACGAAACTAAATTACAAAAAACACAAACACACTCACTCACACCCACACACACACCCCACACACACACACCCACACAAAACAAAACACACACACACCCAACACACACACACAACACACACACACCCACACACCCCCCAAACACACAAAACAAAACACACACCACTCACCCCACACCACACCCACACACACACACAAACCCCACACACACCCCACACACAGAGACAAAACACACACACCAAACCCCAAAAAACACACACACACACAAAACCAAACACACACACACACACACACACCACCACACACACCACCACACAAAAATAACACACCACACCACACAACCCCCAGACACACATCACATAGACTGAGACAAAAACGGGAAGGGAAAATTGGCCCGATAACAAAAAAACAACAACGAAAGAAAAAAAAAAAAAAAACTTAAAATACAACTTTTGCAGTCACCAAAAATTTAATAACTTTAACCCTAGGTTTTTCGGATTAGGGGGGGAGGGGGGGGAGAGAAGAGGAAGGGGGGGGGAGAGAGAGAGAGAGAGAGATGGGGGGAAGGGAGAGAGAGAGAGGAGAGAGGGAGAGAAGAGAAAGAGAGAGGAGAAGAGGAGAGAGAGAGAGAGAGAGAGAGAGAAGAGAGAGAACCTCGTCTATTTTTCTTTACGAGTTGACAGTTGAACTTACTAAGAAGGGGATGAGAGTTGCAATATTTTTTTGGGCCCTTAAATGGCTTGGGAGGGGGTCTCTCTCTCTCTCTCTCTCCTCTCTCCGCTCTCTCTCTCTCTCCCCCTCCTCCCCCTCTCTCTCCCCCCCTCCCCCTTTCTTCTCTCCCCCTCTCCCCTTCTCTCCTCTCCCCTCTCTCTCCCCCTCTCTCTCCTCTCTCCCTTTCTCTCTCTCCTCTCTCCTCCCCCTCCCCTCCTTCTCTCCCCTCTCTCTCCCTCTCTTCTCTCCTCTTTTTCCCCCCTCTCTCTCTCTCTCTCTCCCCTTTTTTGGGGGTTTTTTTTTTTTTTTTTTTTTATCCCCCTTTTTTTTTTGGGGGGGGGTTTAAATTTTAAAATTGAGAAGACGTTTACTGTCTCTGTGATGGCGAAAGTAAGGGTCTCTTTGATCTCCTCTCTCTCTCTCCCCCCTCTTCTCCCCCCCCATTCTCCTCTCTCTCTACCCCCCTTTCCCCTCTCTTTTTTTTTCTCTCCCCTCTCTCCCTCTTTACCCCAAAGGTACATGACTCGCTTTACCCATAAAAAAGACATTTTTTTTACTAAAGAAAGCAGGTAACCCCCCCAAGCACTTTCCCCTCCTCCTCCCCCCTCCCTCCTTTCCTCCTCCCCCCTCCTCCTCCTTTTCTCCTCCTCCTCCTAATCTCACATTTTTACTGTGGGGGGCCTCGGGGCTCGGTCTTGGGTCCTACTTTTTTTTTCTGATAAAATTCAATTATCTGACGGGCGGAATTGTATCTAAAATATCGCATTGCAGATGACACCAAAAATTAGGCGGAAAAAAGAAATTACTAAGAAAACGCGAACTCATAAAACTATCTCGACAATTTCAGATTGGAGTGATAAAGGCTATTAAATTCATTTCGAAAATGTAAAGTAAGGGCATAGGAAAAAACAAAAAACTAAAATTTAAACTATCAAATGCAAAATAAATCGTTAACTGAAGTACAGCAGGAAAAGGTTTAGGGGGTCACATCAAGCAATGATCTTAAACACCAGCCCCGCATTGCCTAGCTGCCAGTAAAAAGGGCGAATATATGTTGGGGGCTTCATTAACGCAACTTTAAACCCATAAAACTCCGAAAGTAAGGACACGATTATACACGTCTTTGGTTACACCGCACTTAGAATATGCCGTCAATTCCCTGGTCGCCTTGTTTCGTAAAAGATCAAGCCAAATTGGAATCAATGCAAAGAAGAGCAACCAAACAAATTCCCATTTTCTGCGAAATTCATCTTATGAAGAGAGACTGCGGAAACTTAAATATGTTTTTCCTTTAAAAGGATCGTAGAATCCGTGGGGACTTGATAGAAACCTTTAAGATCCAAAAAGGATTTAAATGTAATTAATCAAGAGAACTATTCGAGCTTTTAACTCGTGACAACAAGAAATAATGGTTTAAAAACTAAAAACGATCAACGTTTTCATCACAGAAACTCCTTAAAAAATATTTTTCAATGTTAGAGTTATGATCGTGGAACAAATTACCAGCAAATGTTGTCGATGCCAGCACAAATACTAAAATTTAAAAACAGAACTTGAAAGGGGCACTGTAAAAATAAATGGGTATTGATATTGCCCTGCGAATTCATATTATAGTCCCCCCGGATCGATTAGTGTTAGTGGTTAGTTGAGTTTAGTATATTTCATAAACCTATCATTCTTCCCACTACGAAACTTCCATGTTCCTATCTTCTTTAGGGTCATGGTATAATTTTCCAACTGTCCTCTTAAATGTAGTTGATAGTTAGTAGTGTGTAGTTCAACAGATACCCTCGTTATGGGACCAATAAGTCTCTGGTGTCTGTTATTCCTATTAATCCTCCTCTACCTGTTCTTATTCCTCCTCTTCCCTTTCTTCTGTTCCACCTCCTCCATCTCTTCCTTTCTCTCACTCAAGCACTCAGCATTCTCACACGAAACTAAATTACAAAACACACACACACACTCACTCACACTCACACACCACACACACACACACACACACACACACACACACACACACACACCCCACACACACACACACACACACACACACACCACACACACACACACACACACACACACACCCCACACACACCTCACCACACACACACACACACACACACACACCACACACACACACCACACACAGAGACACACACACACACCACACACACACACACACACACACACACACACACACACACACACACACACACACACACACACACACACACACACACATAACACACACACACACACACACACACAGACACACATACACATAGACTGAGACAAAGCGTGAGCAAGTGTGTATTTATTGTTTTCATTATTTGACCCCTTTCGTGCTCTCTCTCTCTCCTCTCTCTCTCCTCTCTCTCTCTCTCTCCCTCCCCTCTCTCTCTCTCCTCTCTCTCCTCTTCTCTCTCTCTCTCTCTCTTTCTCCTCTCCTCTCTCCTCTTCCCTCCTCTCTCTCTCTCTCTCCTCTCTCTCTTCCCCTCTCTCTCGTCCCCTCTCTCTCTCTCCTCTGTTCCCCTCTCTCTCTCTCGTCTCTCTCCTCCCCTCTCTCTCCTCTCCTTCTTCTCTCTCTCCCCCTCTCTCTCACTGCTTGACCCGGGAGTTATGTGAACGAGTACTGGGCTTGCTTGCTTGAAGGAACAGAAATTACCGTCACGCAAGACTATTTTCCTCACTCCATTTTCACTCCTAAATAGAAGGACGTCTTGCATATTATCATCATTCTACATTTTTGCTGCATTCTTTACTGCCTGTTATTATTTTCAGCGTTAGTTTTAATGGTGGAATGTTGAGGTTTGTCTAAAGGAATGCAGATTGTTACGATTACTAATCTTGGAATGGTTAAAATATGCTCCATGATATGACCGGTTTACGACGTTATAGTCCTTGAGGAGTAATGAAGCAAAGAAGAATAGTGAAAGAATAGAGTAAGAAAATATGGAGAATAGTATAGATATGAAAATGGGGAGAATAGTATAGGCCTGAAAATGGGGAGAGTAGTATAGGCCTGAAAATGGGGAGAGTAGTATAGGCCTGAAAATGGGGAGAGTAGTATAGGCCTGAAAATGGGGAGAGTAGTGTAGGCCTGAAAATGGGGAGAGTAGTATAGGCCTGAAAATGGGAAGAGTAGTATAGGCCTGAAAATGGGGAGAGTAGTATAGGCCTGAAAATGGGGAGAATAGTATAGGCCTGAAAATGGGGAGAGTAGTATAGGCCTGAAAATGGGGAGAATAGTATAGGCCTGAAAATGGGGAGAGTAGTATAGGCCTGAAAATGGGGAGAATAGTATAGGCCTGAAAATGGGGAAAATTAGTATAGGCCTGAAAATGGGGAGAATAGTATAGGCCTGAAAATGGGGAGAGCAGTATAGGCCTGAAAATGGGAAGAATAGTAAAGGTATGAAAATGGGGAGAGTAGTATAGGCTTGAAAATGGGGAGAATAGTAAAGGTATGAAAATGGGGAGAGTAGTATAGGCCTGAAAATGGGGAGAATAGTATAGGCCTGAAAATGGTGAGAGTAGTATAGGCCTGAAATGGGAGAAGTATAGGCCTGAAAATGGGGAGAGTAGTATAGGCCTGAAAATGGGGAGAATAGTATAGGCCTGGAAATGGGGAGAGTATATAGGCCTGAAAATGGGGAGAAGTATAGGCCTAAAATGGGGAGAGTAGTATTAGGCCCTGAAAATGGGGAGAATAGTAAAGATATGAAAATGGGGAGAATAGTATAGGCCTGAAAATGGGGAGAATAGTAAAGGTATGGAAATGGGGAGAGTAGTATAGGCCTGAAAATGGGGAGAGTAGTATAGGCCCCGAAAATGGGGAGAATAGTAAAGGTATGGAAATGGGAGAATAGTATAGGCCTGAAAATGGGGAGAGTAGTATAGGCCTGAAAATGGGGAGAGTAGTATAGGCCTGAAAATGGGGAGAGTAGTATAGGCCTGAAAATGGGGAGAATAGTATAGGCCTGAAAATGGGGAGAGTAGTATAGGCCTGAAAATGGGGAGAGTAGTATAGGCCTGAAAATGGGGAGAGTAGTATAGGCCTGAAAATGGGGAGAGTGAGTATAGGCCTGAAAATGGGGAGAATAGTATAGGCCTGAAAATGGGGAGAATAGTTTGGCCTGAAAATGGGGAGAGTAGTATAGGCCTGAAAATGGGGAGAGTAGTATAGGCCTGAAAATGGGAGAATAGTATAGGCCTGAAAATGGGGAGAGTATATAGGCCTGAAAATGGGGAGAATAGTATAAGGCCTGAAAATGGGGAGAGTAGTATAGGCCTGAAAATGGGGGGGAATAGTAAAGGCCTGAAAAAAGGGGAGAATAGTATAGGCCTGAAAATGGGGAGAGTAGTATAGGCCTGAAAATGGGGAGAGTAGTATAGGCCTGAAAATGGGGAGGTTGTATAGGCCTGAAAATGGGAGAGTAGTATAGGGATGAAAATGGGGAGAGTAGTATAGGCCTGAAAATGGGGAGAGTAGTATAGGCCTGAAAATGGGGAGAGGGAGTATAGGCCTGAAAATGGGGAGAGTTGTATAGGCCTGAAAATGGGGAGAGTAGTATAGGCCTGAAAATGGGGAGAATAGTATAGGCCTGAAAATGGGGAGAGTAGTATAGGGATGAAAATGGGGAGAGTAGTATAGGCCTGAAAATGGGGAGAGTAGTATAGGCCTGAAAATGGGGAGAGTAGTATAGGCCTGAAAATGGGGAGAGTTGTATAGGCCTGAAAATGGGGAGAGTAGTATAGGCCTGAAAATGGGGTTTTGTAGTATAGGCCTGAACATGGGGAGAGTATTAATGGTATGAAAATTAATTACTCAGGTACGAACGAAAGATAAAAACAAATGGAAGGATAGACAGAGAAACTATTGAGAAGAGTTAGGATTAGGAAGGATAATTTAATGGTAAAATTAAAAATTTTTGAAATTTTTTTTGGGGCACCTTTACAAGAATAAAAAAAAAAAATGCGCACGGGGAATTTTTTTTAAGATAGAGAAAAGAAACGTAAAAACAAAAAAGGGCCCAAATTTGGAAAAAAAAAAAACATCAACGGGAAACACGCCTGAAGAAAAAAAGAAACAGACAAACAATACAGGAATTCAATCACGGGTTTTCCCCGTTTCCTTCAAAAAAACAAAAAAAATTTTAGAAGATAAAAACAAACATACATACAACACACAACCACTTCCAACACACCCCCACAACACACCCAAAACCCAAACACAAAAAACCCCAACCCACAAAACACACCCAACCCACCCCAACACCCAAACCACACACCACACCCAACACCACACAACACCCAACACCACCACAACAACCCAACCCACACAACCACCCAAAACCACCACACAAACAACCCAACAAAAACACACAACCCCCAACCCCCACACAACACACCCCAACCACCACAACAAACACCCCCAAACCCCACAAAAACACATTTCCAAAACCCCACCAAAACCCACCCCCAAACACCACACACAACACCCCAACACCAACCAAAACACCCAAACACACCACAAACACCCAAACACACACACAAAACACCCAAACCCCACAAAACCCCCAAAACACAACACACAACACACCCAACACACCAAAAACCACTCCAACAAACAACAACAACTCCCAACCAACAACACACTCCAAAAAACACAACACACTCCAACCACCAAAAACCACTCCAACACACAAAAACACACTCCAACACACCACAAAAACACTCCAAACAACACACAACACACTCCAACACACACACACCCTCCAACACCACACAAACACCCAAAACAAAACACACAACCCCCAAAAAAACACAACCCCCCCCCCCCCCCCCAAAAAAACAACACCCAAAACCAACACACAACACCCAACAAACACACAACACACCCAACACAACACAAACCACTCCAACCCCACCCAACACCCCCACCACCCACAACACACTCCAACACCACACACAACACACTCCAACACCACACACAACACACTCCAACACACCACACACAACACACTCCAACACCACACACAACACACTCCAACACCACACACAACACACTCCAACACCACACACAACACACTCCAACACCACACACAACACACTCCAACACACCACACAACACACTCCAACACACCACACACAACACACTCCAACACCACACACAACACACTCCAACACCACACACAACACACTCCAACACCACCAAACAACACACTCCAAACACCACACACAACACACTCCAACCACCACACCACCCACAACACACTCCAACACCACACACAACACACTCCAACACACCACACAACACACACAACACACTCCAACACACCACACACAACACACTCCAACACACCACACACAACACACTCCAACACCACACACAACACACACTCCAACACCCACACACACACTCCACACACACCACACACACAACACACTCCCAAACACCACAACACACAACAAACACTCCAACACACCCACACACAACACACTCCACACACCACACACAACACACTCCAAACACCCACACACAACACACCCAACCCCACCACACCAACAACCACCACAACACACTCCAACACACCACACACAACACACTCCAACACACCACACACTCCAACACACACACAACACACACACCAAGCCACAAACTCCCCACCGTAACAATTATAACATTCCCATCAAACTGAAACTCAGCTCAAAATGACCCTAAAACGCACCAAACTTGAAATGAAAACCAAAATATTCCTCGACAAACTCCATGACAAAAAAAAGTTATACCCCAAAAAATCGTAACTGTATAATAGCACAACTTTAACTGAGCCTCCAAACCTGTGTCTTGACTCTCCCTACACCTGTCTTTTTTTCATTAAACACCTGTCTTTTTTTCATTAAACACCTGTCTTTTTTCATTAAACACCTGTCCTACCTTTACCTTGTAGTTTCCTGTCAACACCTGCTTTAACCTTCTACTTTTATTTTACATCACAAGGGACTGGCCAAGGACAAAAAAAAAAAAAGAAAAAAAAAAAAGCCCTCTTACCCTACACTTTAGGCCACTCATTACACCTGTATCTCTAGTAATCACACTTACAGGTAACTATCATTAGGTCATTTCCCTGCCTCATAATTACAGGTAAACCATCACGCCTGTCTCTCCCTTATAGGTAACTCCATGCATCTTACCCTCCCTAATAATTACAAGTAAATCATCACAGTATTCCTCACTAAAAAATAACTCTTCGCACTTTTCCCTCCTTCCCTCACTCCCTAAGCACATTCTTTTTCCATGTATTAAAATCTACGCACTTTTCTCTCCTTTACTCACACTCTAAGCACATTTTCTGTCCCTGCATCACACCCTACAGACTTTTCTCGCCTCCCCTTGCAGGCTACTACTACGAACGGTGTCTTTCCTTCAACACTCTAACCTTTCATATACATTAACTTGTATATTAACTTCCATATTAACTACTTGTATGTCAGCCTTCCTTCCCTGCTTCTCCCCATCCCATACCTGTTTCACCCTATCCCACACCTGTTTCTCCCCATCCCACACCTGTTTCACCCTATCCCACACCTGTTTCTCCCCATCCCACACCTGTTTCACCCTATCCCACACCTGTTTCTCCCCATCCCACACCTGTTTCTCCTGTACTCACATTTGACGGAGACCTTGGCACGGGCGGACACAGTGGGAGGGATGCCGTTGGAGGCCACACACAGGTAGGCGCCGCTGGAGTTCCTGGTGACGGAGGGAAGGACGAGGAGAGGCCCTGACGCCACGCCGACTGTGAGGGGAGAGAGGTGATGAGGCAGGAAGAAGAGGAGGAGGAGGGGAAGAAGAGGAGATGGAAAGAGAAAGATAAAAGGAGAAGGAGGAGGAGTTGGAGAGACAAGGAAGGAGAGAAGAAGAAAAAAGGGGGGATAAGAAGATGGAGATGGAGATAGATAAATGGAGAGGAGGAGAAGAAGGGGATAAGAATATGGAGATGGAAAGAGAAAGATGGGGAGGGGGAGATGGAGAGACAAGGAGGAGGTGGAGAGAGAAGGAAGGAGAGAAGGAGAAGGAGATGGAGATGAAGAGAGAAGGAAGGGGCGAGGGAAAAGAATGAGGGCGAGTAGTGGAAGGAGGAGGAGAAAAAAAAGGAGGCATAGGAGGAGATGGAGGAAGATAAAAGATGAAGAGAAGGAGGAGGAGGAGTAGAAAGAGGAGGAAAAGATGAGATAATGAAGAGAGATAAAGAGAGGAGAGATTTATGAGATAACGATGAGAAAAAGGAGCAGGAAATATAGATGGCGTAGGTAGGAGAAGCAAATCAGGAGGTATAAGAGGAAAAGGAGTATCAGGAGTAGGGAAAATAGGAGGTTTAGGAGGAAAAGGAGGAGAAAAAGGAGTATCAGGAGTAGGGAAAATAGGAGGTTTAGGAGGAAAAGGAGGAGAAAAAGGAGTATCAGGAGTAGGAAAATAGGAGGTTTAGGAGGAAAAGGAGGAGAAAAAGGAGTATCAGGAGTAGGGAAAAAAGGAGACATAGGAGGAAAAGGAGGAGAAAAAGGAGTATCAGGAGTAGGGAAAAAAGGAGACATAGGAGGAAAAGGAGGAGAAAAAGGAGTATGAGGAGTAGGGAAAAAATGAGGTTTAGAGGGAAAAATTCGAAAAAAATGGTAGAAATAGAACAGGAAGCTAAAAATGTACTGAAATAATAAAAAAAAAAAGCCTACAGGTTTAAAAAAAAGTATTCGGACACTTGGTTAAGGGAACACGGGGAAAAATAGAACAGGGAAACTATTAAAGGTTAGAGGTGTAAGGGGTGACAAAATGAGCTAATGTTTCGGGCTTTCAGTGGCGATTATGTGGTAGCGTTGCCCAATCACCCAATCAAAAGGCTTTCAAATAACAGTGATGTGTGTGTATAGATTAGTATCAGTGGACCGTGTATATATTTCTCTCTCTCTGGGAGAACAAATACCTGAAAATTGTAAACACACACACACACACACACACACACACACACACACACACACACACACACACACACACACACACACACACACACACACACATACACAACACACACACACACACACACACATACATACATACACACAAACACACAACACACACACACAGCCCCACAATATCGAAACATCAAAGCACAATGACCAACAGTTGACATTTTTCATAATAATTTCGAGATTAATAGTTGCGGGAAGGTAGTGGTGGTGGTGATGATGATGGTGGTGATGGTGATGGAGGTGGTGGTGGTGGTTGTGGTGGTGGATGGAGATATAGAATGGAAGGAAAGGATGGAATGGAATGGAAAGGGAGGTGAAGGGAAGAGAGGAGGATGGATGGGAGAGGGAGGATGGGATGTTTTTCTCCCATTATTCAATTTTCATTTTGATGCATGGCCGCCAGACAACGATTCAAAGAGAGAAAGATAGAATTGATGTGTGTGTGTGTGTGTGTGTGTGTGTGTGTGTGTGTGTGTGTGTGTGTGTGTGTGTGTGTGTGTGTGTGTGTGTGTGTGTGTGTGTGTGTGTGTGTGTGTGTGTGTGTGTGTGTGTGTGTTGTGTGTGTGTGTGTGTGTCTGTATGCCTGTTTATCTGTCTGTCTGTCTGTCTATCTGACTGTCTGTATATATGTCTGTCTGTATATATGTCTGTCTGTGTGTCTGTTTGTTTGTATGTATGTCTGTCTGTCTGTATGTCGATTTGTCTGCTGTATGTCTATCTGTATATCTGTCTGCTGTCTGTCTGTCTGTCTGTCTGTCTGTATATCTGCCTGTCTGTCTGTCTGTCTGTCTGTCTTTCTGTATGTATGTATGTCTTACTCACTCACTCAATCACTCACTCACTCACTCACTCACTCACTCACTCACTCACTCACTCACTCACTCTCCCTCCAAAACCTTAAATTCACCTGAGGAGCCATTCTGCAGGAAGGGTCTCGAGTCTTCCCTCCTCCAGGTGTACGCGGGTTGTGGGTCGCCTGCCGCCTCGCACGCCAGCCTCACCTCCACCCCCTCGTCCGCCTCCACGTCCAGGGGCAGCTTGGTGATCCTTGGATTCTATAAACAGGGTAGTCACGTGTTGGTAAAGAAGGAGAGGTTATAGGAGAGAGGAAGGGCGAGTTTCTTAAAGAGGTAAGGGTGGGGGGAGTGTGTTGAGAGCACAGTCGAGAGGAAGGGAGTTGTTGACGGAGGTAGATAGAGAAGGGAGGGGTGTAGGGGAGTAGGGGGAGGGAAGGGAGAGGTGTAGAGGAGAGAGAGGGAAGGGAGAGTTGTTGAAGAAGGGAGTAGGAAGAGAGGGAAGGGAGAGTTGTTGAAGAAGGAGAGTAGGAAGGGAGGGAAGGGAGAGTTGTTGAAGAAGGAGAGTAGGAAGGGAGGGAAGGGAGAGTTGTTGAAGAAGGGGAGTAGGAAGGAAGGGAAGAGGTGTTGAGGAAGGGGAGAAGGAAGGGAGGGAAGGGAGAGGTGTAGTAGAAGGGAAGTAGGAAGAGAGGGAAGGGGTGAGGTGTTGAAGAAGGGGAGTAGGAAGGGAGGGAAGGGAGAGGTGTTGAGGAAGGGGAGTAGGAAGGATGGTAGGAAGGATGGTGTTGGAGGTAGGTAAGGGGGGTAAGGGTAGTAGTGAGGAGGAAGGATGGGAAGGGAGGAAGAAAAGGAAGATGAGAGAGAAGCAAAGAAGGGTGGAGGGTAGGAAGGAGTGGGAAAGGGAAGGAAGGAAAGAAGGAAGGAAAAACAGGAAGGAAAAAATGGGTAAAAGGAAGGCATAGGGTCAGAATGGAGGTCAAGAAAAGAAACTAAATAAGGAAGAGAGGAACGGAGGGAGGGAGTCAGGAAATGAGGAAAGGAAGAAAGAAGGTCAGAGCGGAAGCAAAAAAAAGGCAAAAAAAATGGGGGATAGTGAGGAAGGAAATATATAGGAGATAAATGAATGACAAAAGAGAGACAAAGAGGAAAGGAGGTGAAAAGAAATAGGTCAGTTCTATGAATGGCAGAGAGAGAGAGAGAGAGGAAGTAGAGGGGAGAGAGAGAGAGAGAGAGAGCAGAGAGAGAGAGAGAGAGAGAGAGAGAGAGAGAGAGAGAGAGAGAGAGAGAGAAGAGAGGAGAGAAGAGAGAGAGAGAGAGAGAGAGAGGAGAGAGAGAGAGAGAGAGAGAGAGAGAGAGAGAGAGAGAGAGAGAGAGAGAGAGAGAGAGGAGAGAGAGAGAGAGAGAGAGAGAGAGAGAGAGAGAGAGAGAGAGAGAGAGAGAGAGAGGAGAGAGAGAGGAGAGAAGAGAGAGAGAGAGAGGAGAGAGACGAGAGGAGAGAGAGAGAGAGAGAGAAACAGAAAATCTATACAAAACGTCTGTGTGGGTTTGTGAATTACTTGGGTGTATTTTTTGTTAATTACCTAAGACAGACAGGTGAAGGTGAGGTAAGGTGAGGTACAAAAGGATTCACGCTGCCTGGCACAGGTGGAGAGCACAGGTAGACCAGGTACAACTAATTAACACGCCGACAGGTAAGGAAGGGTGGACGAGGGAAAAAGTGGTCACAGCAGAAAACAAGTGATCAAGAAGAAGAGGAGGAGGAGGAGGAGGAGGAGGAGGAGGAGGAGGACAAAACATAACACGGCTAGTAGTAAAAATAAACCAGTAACAAAGAATAAAGGACAATGAGAATGAGGTAAGAAAGGAAACATGTAAATGAGAGAAGAAAGAAAGGAAGAAAATAAGACATAAAGACAACACAAGACGATGATAAAACATATAATAGACAATATAATTATAAGAACGGCCACTTACAAACCCAAATTTCTACGTCATTCTTCCATTCCTACATTGTTGATTCTTTTGTAATTCATCAAAAGTCATAAACAACCTGTCATAAGCCCAAATTTCCATGTACTTCTTCCATTTCTATATTGTTGTGATTTTTAGTAATTCATCAAAGATCATCAGCCCTCCATCACGACTTATACATCCAACATCCCTAATCAAACCTTTCCTTTATAACCTTAAATAATCTTTCCTAAACTTCTTCCCATATCAAAACACACCTTTCCTAAACCTCTTCCAGCATCCCTTATTAAAACACACCTTTCCTAAACCTCTTCCAGCATCCCTAATTAAAACACACCTTTCCTAAACCTCTTCCAGCATGCCTAATCAAAACACAACCTTTCCTAAACCTCTTCCCTTATCAAAACACACTTTTCCACAACCTCTTCCAGCATGCCTAATCAAAACACAACCCTTCCTAAACCTCTTCCCTAATCACAACACACCTTTCCTAAACCTCTTCCAGCATGCCTAATCAAAACACAACCCTTCCTAAACCTCTTCCCTAATCACAACACACCTTTCCTAAACCTCTTCCAGCATGCCTAATCAAAACACACCCTTCCTAAACCTCTTCCCCAATCATAACACACCCTTCCTAAGCCTCTTCCCCTTAAAACCTCTAAACCTCTTAAAAGAAATGTTATTAATTCAGACTGCTTAAGACAAATTTATCTATCCATTGCATATACACATATGATTCACTGTTCAGCAATTTGGGGAGGCGCTTACAAAACATACATAGATGATATTTTTATAGCTCAGAAAAAGCTAATCCGGATCATGTTTCATGAACTTAGATATGCCCACACTAATCCCCTATTTGTTAAATACAAACTACTTAAATTTCATGACATTATATCTCTTCAGAC
>JACEEZ010022484.1:455980-458480 GCA_016584305.1 Chionoecetes opilio
AATGTGATAGTAGTGGTAAGATGCAACACGAAAAACAAAGAAATGTCAAAGAAAGAAAAGATGAGTAACTAATAATGAAAGACAAAAAAGAAAGAGCAATTCATAACAAACCAAAATAAAGATGAAGGAAAGAACATAAGTCGACATAGGCCTACAAATTATAATACATAAAAAAAACCTTAACCAAAAGAAATAAAATATAAAGATCCCTCTGCACTCTATCAACATACACATATAAATAAAAAATCAACTCTTAATATAACCCATTAAATGTCAAGGGAAAAAATATCAAAAAGGGCAAAGAAGATACAACAAAGGGAATATAGCAGGCAGGTAAGCGAAAGCCTAGAATTAGTAAATGGACTAGGGCATTAGGGCGTTCTATCTAGACTTTCCCTGGGCTGTTTGGGCTGAAAACTAAGTGAATAATTAATAGAGGTGAGGAGAAGAGTCAATAGGCTTTACATGGGTTTACTGCAGGGAAGTATGTGGTGTATCTTGCCCTTACCTTGCATCTTTACACCTATATGCTCTTCTCTCTCTCTCTCTCTCTCTCTCTCTCTCTCTCTCTCTCTCTCTCTCTCTCTCTCTCTCTCTCTCTCTCTCTCTCTCTCTCTCTCTCTCTCTCTCTCTCTCTCTCTCTCTCTCTCTCATCACTGCTAATGAGACGTAGGCCTCCATTGTTAAAAAAGACTTATATCACCACTAACATCGGCCCGCTAATCACCACCACCATCATTACCACAACTCACAATCATCATATATCATCACTAATCTCACCACTACCTCACCACTTTTAATACACCTCACACGATACATCATCCACCATAATTCCCTGATCTACCACCATCCATCACCACTGCAGCAACACCACAAACTCACCACCATCACCACAGCAGCAACACCACAAACTCACCACCATCACCACTGCAGCAACACCAATACCTCACCACCATCACCACTGCAGTCAACACCACAAACTCACCACCATCACCACTGCAGCAACACCAATACTCACCACCATCACCACTGCAGCAACCCAATACTCACCACCATCACCACTGCAGCAACACCAATACCTCACCACACATCAGCCACTGCAGCAAACACCACAAATCACCACCATCACCACAGCAGCAACACCACAAATCACCACCATCACACACTGCAGCAACACCACAAACTCACCACCATCACCACTGCAGCAACACCACAAATCACCACATCACCACTGCAGCAACACAATACTCACCACCCATCACCACTGCAGCAACACCACAAACTCACCACCATCACCACAGCAGCAACACCACAAACTCACCACCATCACCACTGCAGCAACACCACAAACTCACCACCATCACCACTGCAGCAACACCACAAACTCACCACCATCACCACTGCAGCAACACCAATACCTCACCACCATCACCACTGCAGCAACACCAATACCTCACCACCCATCACCACTGCAGCAACACCACAAACTCACCACCATCACCACAGCAGCAACACCACAAACTCACCACCATCACCACTGCAGCAACACCAATACCTCACCACCATCACCACTGCAGCAACACCAATACCTCACCACCATCACCACTGCAGCAACACCACAAACTCACCACCATCACCACTGCAGCAACACCACAAACTCACCACCATCACCACTGCAGCAACACCACAAACTCACCACCATCACCACTGCAGCAACACCACAAACTCACCACCATCACCACTGCAGCAACACCAATACCTCACCACCATCACCACTGCAGCAACACCACAAACTCACCACCATCACCACTGCAGCAACACCACAAACTCACCACCATCACCACTGCAGCAACACCAATACCTCACCACCATCACCACACTACTACCACAACAATTTGTCTACCACTATCTACCATCTACTACCACCACAAGTCATTAGGTAGACAGCAATGAAGAGGAAAAACAAGTAACAGAAGAGTAGGTAAGAATAGGTTCATTTAGGTTATTCTGTTTCCAATACTTTTGTTTCTTAGTTACTCTCTCTCTCTCTCTCTCTCTCTCTCTCTCTCTCTCTCTCTCTCTCTCTCTCTCTCTCTCTCTCTCTCTCTCTCTCTCTCTCTCTCTCTCTCTCTCTCTCTCTCTCCTTTTGTAGTCGTTGTTCTCTATCTCCCTTTTTATCTCTTCATTCTATTCTTCTTATATTTTCCTTCTTACTACACTTCGCATAATGGTCTTACAATTACATGTCCTCGTCCTCTCTCTGTTACTCCCTCCTCCTCCTCCTGTTCTTCCTCTATTTTCCACTTTCTACTGTCATACATTCCCATCATTCTCTCTATCTCTATCTCACTCACTCACTCACTCACTCACTCACTCTCTCTCCCTTCCTTCACTCACTCACTCTCTCCCTTCCTTCACTCACTCACTCTCTCTCCCTTCCTTCACTCACTCACTCTCTCCCTTCCTTCACTCACTCACTCTCTCTCCCTTCCTTCACTCA
>JACEEZ010022484.1:463480-465980 GCA_016584305.1 Chionoecetes opilio
AGTTGAGCTTGACCGGTCTAGCGTGAAAAGATTTTCTGGGACTACGTTCGTAAATCCTTTGAAGATTTTAAAGACTTCGATGAGGTCACCTCTTATCCTTCGTTTTGTTAATGGGAATAAGTTAAGTTCTTTGAGCCGATTTTCGTACGATTTATTACGCAATCTAGGTATCATTTTGGTTACTCTGCGCTGTATTTTTTCTAGTTTATCTATGTCCTTTTTATAATAAGGTGACCAGAACTACACACATATTCTAGATGGGGGCGAACAAGCGAGTTAAAAAGAGTGAGTATCACTTTTTCAGATTTGAAACTGAAAGTTCGTCCAATAAAGCCAACCAATTTATTTGCAGTTTTACTACCTCTATAATTTGGTTATTCGGTTTGAGATCTTTCGAGATTATAACGCCTAAATCTTTTTCTTTATCAACACTTGTTAGTTGGAAATCGTTCATCACGTAACTTTCATGAGGGTTGTTATTACCGATATGTAGTACATGACATTTGTCAAGGTTGAAATTCATTTGCCATGTTTTTGACATGGAGGAGGAGGAGGAGGAGAAGGAGGAGGAAGAGGAGGAGAGGAGGAGGAGGAGGAGGAGGAGGAGGAGGAGGAGGAGGAGGAGGAGGAGGAGGAGGAGGAGGAGGAGGAGGAGGAGAGTGCCTCGCAATCTAAAAATACCCAAAATTGCAAAATATAAAGATATGTTGTTAATTGCCTGTAACAGGGACTATATATTTTTTTTTTTATCACAACAAAAACTCCAAATTCGTGTTGAGCATTCCCAAGACCTGCTTTGATCATAATTTAAAAGAAATCACAGGTATCAATTCTTTCTCGCTAAATTGTACAATGAAACGGAAAGAAAACCATGTATCTAAACAGGACAGGTACAAGGAAATTTCATAGCAAAGAATGAAAAGAATGTAGCATGATATGATAAACTACCACTAACACTACACCTTTACACTCTCAAATTAAAACAACTGAACTTCAAATTAAAACAACTGAACTTCAAAATAAAACAACTGAACTTCAAATTAAAACAACTGAACTTCAAATTAAAACAACTGAACTTCAAAATAAAACAACTGAACTTCAAATTAAAACAACTGAACTTCAAATTAAAACAAGTGAATCTCAAATTAAAACAACTGAAGTTTAAATTAAAACAACTGAAGTTTAAATTAAAACCACTGAAGTTTAAATTAAAACAACTGAAGTTTAAATTAAACCAACTAAAGTTTATATTAAAACCACTGAAGTTTAAATTAAAATAACTGAACTTCAAATTAAAATAACTGAACTTCAAATTAAAATAATTGAATTTAAAATGAAAACAAAAGAATCAATTATATTTTGAAATTCATTTGTTTTATTTTGAAGTTCTGTTGTTCTAATTTGAGCGTGAAAAGGTATATTATGAAAACCCCCAGAAAAGTAACATATTTCTTCCTGCAAACTTTTTCTTATCTTGACCAGAGTGCTACCAGCAAAGGGAAGAGAAGGAAAAAATTATTTAAGAAAAGATATACCATTCTTTTAAATATTTTTACACAGCATACTACATAGATAAAGCAACACAGGATGAAGTAACGTATAGCTATTCCGTGTATGTTAGTACATACTGTAGTTATACTAAAGAAAACAAGTAACATTTTTGGCACTCAAAAAATTTTGACACTCAATTTGTTTTGGTATTCAAAATATTTTGGCACTCAAAAAAATTTCACTCAAAAATTTTTTGGCACTCAAAATATTTTGGCACTCAAATTTTGTTTGCACATTTTTGGGCACTTAAAAGTTTTAGGCACTCAAAAATGTTTGGCACTCAAAAATTGTTGGCACTAAACAATTGGCACACATTTTTTTGGCACTCGAAAATTTTTGGCACACAAAATGTTGGCACTCAAAAAAAAATTGGCACAAATTTTTGGCACTCAAGATTTATTGACGCTAAAAAAATTGCCACTCAAAAAGTTTTGGCACTCAAAATTTTTTCCCACTAATGTTTTTGGCACTCAAACATTTTTGGCACTCAAAAATCGATGGCACTCAAAAAATTTTGGCACAAAATTTTTGGCACTCAAAATTTGTTGGCACTCACATTTTTGGCACTAAATTGTTTTTGCCATTTTATAGCTAGCAAGTGAGGGAGGAGTGACAGCCTGGGGGTACTACGTAGTAACCCCAGGTACTATATATCAATCAATCATTGGGGGCATACGCCGGGGGGCGGATCGCCTCTCTCACCCTACGACGCCACTCCCGGGGGTCACCACGCCCAAGTTCCCATGCAGGCTCCTTTCCCATAATTATAATGCTCCATTCCCATTTTCCCAAGCAGCTCTCGACAAGAAGCATCAACTTGCCGCAGCCACGAGTCTTGTGGGCGCCCCCTTGGCCTCCTCCACGCCGGATTGTCTCTTACAAATACAACCCGATGGGAAGGATTGGTTTCAGGGTAGCGTGCCACATGCCCATATAGCCGAAGTTGGAG
>JACEEZ010022484.1:475980-482065 GCA_016584305.1 Chionoecetes opilio
AAAAATGTTTTTTGTGCATTTTTTGTCCAGGATTGTAAATTTTTTGACAGATATGGTTAGAGTAATTCAGTGGAAAAAAATGGGGACGGAATCCAGTGAGTTGGAGTTAAAAATTTAGTGTTTTGAGAGGAACCCCTTAATTCATAGCATTACTTTTTTAAAAAACTTTACAAAGCTTGGAATATTTAAATTGGTCTATAAATTTTTCATTAAAGAATTTTCACCTTTTTTGAAAAAAGGGGACAATTCGACAATTTTTTATTCGATTGGAAAGTTACCCTCTTGAAATGATTTTTTTATAAGAATATAGAAAAGGTGAAATTATTTCAGAGCATTCTTTTATTTATTTTCAATTTATTTACATGGGCCAGGAGAGAACTTTCAAATTTTCAATTCGTTTTATTTCAGCTGGGGTTGAGGTTTAATAAAAAGAAAAAAGGGATGGTTCTGGAAAAAATATGTTAAATGGCCTTTTGGGACTTGAAAGTTATTGCAAGTGTGCTACCTATACTTTTGAAATGATTTTTAAATGACCTAGCCCATTTTTATTATCAGAGGGGGGAAAAGAGAGAGAGGAAAAGAAGAGAGAGAGAGAGAGAGAGAGTGAGAGAGAAGGGGATGGAGGGGGCCGGGGGAGAGGGGGGAGAGGGAGAGAGAGAGAGAGGAAAAAAAAGAAAGTAAGAAAGAGAAGGGAGGGGAAGGGGGGAAAGAAAAATGAAAAAAGAGAGAGTGGGAAAAATGAAGAGGAAGAAAAAAGGGGAAAATGAAGGGAAAGAGAAGGGGAAAAGAATGGGAGAGGGAAAAGGGGGGAAGAGCGTAAGGGGGGAGGGGAGAAAAGTGAGAGAATTGTGAATGAGGAAGGGGGAAAGGAGAGGGTAGGGGGAGGGAAAGGAGGGAAAAGGGTTTTAAGGTAAGAAGGGGGGAAGGGAGGGGGAAGGGGGAAAAGATTAAAAAGAAAAGGGAAGGGGATATGTAAAACAAAGGGAATAAAAAAAGAAAAAAGGGAGAGAGGGGAGAAAAAATGGGAGGAAAGAAAATAATAGATGAAGGAATGGGGAAAGGAAGGGGGAAATAGAAAAAAAGAAAAAGGAGGAAAAGGGGAAAAGGAAGGGGGAAAAGGGAAAGGAGAAAAAAAACGAAAGAGAAAAAATAAAGATGAAAAAAATTGACGGGGAAAAAAAAAGGGGGGGAAGGGGGAAAAGGGGAAAGAGGAATTAAGAAAAAAGAAATTTAGGTGAGAAGGAAGGAAGAGTGAAAAAGAAGGGGAAAAAAGAAGAGGAGAAGAAAGATAAACCAAAAGAAAAGGGTTGGAAATAAAATTGTCGAAAAAAAGAGAGGAGAGAAGGGGGAAAAGGGGAAAGAGGGAAAAAAGAAGGGAGAGAAAGGGGAAAAGGAGAGAAAAAGAGAGAAAAAGAAGAGGAGAAGAAGAAAAAAAAGAAAGAGGAAAAAGGAAGAGGAGAGGAAGAGAGAGAGGGAAGAGAGAAATGGGGGGAGGAAGAAAGAAGGAGAGAGGGCAATACACCCTTTAGTTGGATCAACAGTAAGAGTTATAAAACGGTGGTAGGGGACAAAGGAGAAACACTTGTTTAGGGAAATTGGTAAGAAAAACCGCTCAGTGAAAATTTTTTTTTTTTAAATTTTTCCCAAATATTTAATAATTTAATAAAACATTTTCTTTTTTAAAAAAAAAACAGAAAAAAATAAAAAGAAAAAATAAAAAAGAAACAAAAAAAGGAGAAATAGGATAAAAAAAAACTGATGGAGGAGCAGTCAGAGAGATAAATGAGATAACGAAGGTAACAGGACGTGAAGGAGGGGTGAAGGGGAAGCAACGAAATAAAAGCCCATCAACTTACCAGCATCTGTGTGGGCGTGTGTTGGCTGCAGCAGTAGGAGCACCGTCAGAAAAGCGGGCAGGAGTGAAGCCAATACAACCTCCACACCGTTCCTTCGCCCCCCACAGGAACTTGAAGCTTTAAGACCCCTTTTTGGTCTACTGTGGGCGTCCTGCGTTGCCTGTGGGCGTGGTGAGCAAGAGGCGTGATGGGCTGAGGCTGTGGGTGTGTTGTAGGTAAGGACACATCTCACCCCTCCTTCAGTATACCGTCGCAGGCTCGAAATACGATTCATAGATACAGAAGAGGCGCAGGAGGACTGTCCCACATCCTCCTGCCACACACTGGACTCCTTCAGGTATTCCTCTGAGCCCATATGACGCTGGTGGTGGTGGTGGTAGAGGTGGAAGAGGTTATGGAGGAGAGGCGTGGCATGTCCTCTAGTTGCCCGCCGCGTCTCTGGGATCGGGTACGGGGCAAAGTTCCCGTCACAGTGACCTGGAGACCTGTTACGGCGCGCCCTCAACTTTGTATCCATTACCGGGGCGGCGTGGCAGGTGGTTGCGGGGAGGAGGTGGTGGTGCTGCAGGCATCTCTCCGGACTGGGAAGACGGGACGGGCCCCAGCCACTCCCCTGAGGCACCCCGGATACACGTCTTCTACTCTTCTCAAGGTTAACTTTCCTTGATGCTAAAGTTCGTACGTGTCGCCTTCTGTCTGCCGCCATGACTGAGTCCTCACATCTCACGGAAAGAGGAAGAGGAAGAGGAGCAGGAGGAGGAGGAAGAGGAGAAGGAGGAGGAGGAGGAGGAGGAGGAGGAGGAGAAGGAGGAGGAGGAGGAGGAGGAGGAGGAGGAGGAGGAGGAGGAGGAGGAGGAGGAGGAAGAAGAAGAGGGATGGATGGAAAGAGGAGGATCAAACTAGACGCCAACCAGAATCTCTCTCTTTCTCTCTCTCTCTCTCTCTCTCTCTCTCTCTCTCTCTCTCTCTCTCTCTCTCTCTCTCTCTCTCTCTCTCTCTCTCTCTCTCTCTCTTTCTCTCTCTCTCTCTCTCTCTCTCTCTCTCTCTCTCTGTGTTTGCTCGCTGCTGATGGCGCCTCAAGGTCAAACACTCTGCAATCTCCAGCTCTTTACACATCCCATGATCGTCACGCCTCCGTCTAGCCCAGTACACACTAATCCACACCAGGAGGAGGGAGGAGCGGGAGGTGAAGGGGAAGCTCCACACGGGAAGAAGTTCATGTCTGAGTTAATTCGGGTCGCTGAAGGAGTAACTGAAGGTGCAGTGATGTGAGGGATTTACTCGAGGACGATTTCGGTGTATTAGTCACTCTGGAGGATTTGCAAGTTCAAGATTTTTGCTGTTTTCTCAAGGATCTGCATCCCCCTTGATGGGTTGTGACGGGCGGGGACACCTCAAGCGGGTACTCGTTATCCTCCTGCCGAAGATGATCACGTTTTCATACAGTCACATGATTTAAGGTCAGAAAATGAGTCAGGTGGGGTCAAGATTCCTCCCCATTTGACCTTAGATATGGAAATTTCCTTGTTTTTTTCTATTTGTTTTCTTATCGCAACACAATAACGAGTGTCAGTCTTGGATCACACTTAGGGTTCACTGCCGCCTTACCTCCTTCCTCCTTCACACGCTTCCAAACACAAACGCTTCACTAGTAATTAAAGCACCTACTCCACCACCTAAATCAACGCGACAGTTTTCTGAGTGTTTTCCTTTCTTTGTCTGTCACTGCGCGTCTCTCGTCTGGTAAGGGGGGGGGTGAAGGAGGGAAGGGGGGAGACACTCTTCGTCACCACCGCCTTCTGGATCCTTCAAGCCTCACTCAAGTCAATTTCGTGCGTCTCTCTTACTCTCCATGTCATTCCTTGAGTCCCCCGTTGAGTCCTGGGTGTGATTTCTCGTTTTCTTTCCACTCACCTGCAACAACAGAAAATGTTTCGATAATATTAATCAACGTTCGGCAACAATTCACGACTCCTGTTAAATATTATGATTAATTAGTACATTTTTTCCGATACACAAACAATAGTATTCAACCAAAATATTACAAAAATCAGGTTTCAAAAGGCTTTACCCATATTTTGTCACCTGATAATAGCCTGTACATAGCTTTTTTTTCATATTTCACAAAAGATTATTCAGTTTTTATTTCCCTCGCTCTCTTTCTTTCGTTTTCTCATCTACCCTTGTTTTGCAGATAATTACTTTCATTGCCATTTAACATTTATCGTCTCTTCCTCCTCTTTACCTGTCCCCACCTACCTGTCGGAACCCTATTAGCTACTTTCCCTCTTTTTCCCTCTACCTACACCCCTACTACCTAACTATCCTACTACCCTACCCTACTACCCTACTACCTAAATCTACCCAACTACCCAACTACCCTACCCTACTACCTACTACCCTACTACCCTACTACCTACTACCCTACTACGTAACTACTCTACTACCCTACCCTACTACCTACTACCCTACTACCCTACTACCTACTACCCTACTACGTAACTACTCTACTACCCTACCCTACTACCTACTACCCTACTACCTAAATCTACCCATTTACCCAACTACCCTACCCTACTACATACTACCCTACTACCTATTTACTCTACTACCCTACCCTACTACCTACTACCCTACCCTACTACCTATTACCCTACCCTACTACCTATATTTACCCGTCCAACTGTCATTTTTCTTCCCTCCTTCCCTACGTCGTAAATGTCTCCTAAGACCTAAGCCGTTTTCTTCTGCGTCTGCTCCTTCGTCATCCCTTCACTCCTAAATAAGTTAAAGCTTCGTTGAATCCCCAACTAATACCGAGTTTGAAGCTTTGAAGTAGAAAATGAAGCTTCACAAGACGGGAAGAAAAGGTTCAGAAAAGATTAACTCCCTCCTATCCTTCGCTCCACACCTCTTCCCTCTTCCTCTTCCTCTATCCTCCCTTCCTCTTCCTCCTTCTGCCGCAACAAAAGCTTCCAGTGACGCGACATAAAAGCCATTATAAATATTTTCGCTTTTTTAGAAGGTATGTAGTTTTTCTTTCCCTCTTTTAGCTGACTAGATAGTGTTCTCCAGGGAGCAATTTTTGTACCTTGAAATGATTATCTTTTCCTAGAACCTTGAAGAAAATTTTAAAGTGTAATTCAACTTAACAGTGCGACAAACAGCAGCTACACACGAAAAAAAAAGGACATTTAAAAAATGAAAACATGTATATGCACACGCACACAAAACATTATTTTTAACACACCACATGCACCTTAATAAAGAAAACTTCTCTCTCTCTCTCTCTCTCTCTCTCTCTCTCTCTCTCTCTCTCTCTCTCTCTCTCTCTCTCTCTCTCTCTCTCTCTCTCTCTCTCTCTCTCTCTCTCTCTCTCTCTCTCTCTCTCTCTCTCGGCTAGACACAAAAATAGTCTTAAGCAGAAAATGAGAAAAAAGGAAAAAGGATACTAGTGGTAGAGGAGGAGGAGGAGGAGGAGGAATACATAGGAATACATAGGAATAACAGACACCAGGAGACTTATTGGTCCATAACTAGGGTATCTGTTGAACTACATACTACTAACTATCAACTACATGTAAGAGGACAGTTGGAAAATGATACCTAAAATGTGGCCTAAAATATGATAGAAATGAGAAACATGCGAAGAAAAGAAGAAAGAAAAGGTTGGAGAAATTATTAGAGATAGAGATAGAGAAGGGAAAATGTGGATAAATAGAGATAAGAAAGGGAAAATAGTAAAGAGGATGAGAGGAACGAGATGAAAAACATGGTGGTGGTGGTGGTGGTGGTGGTGGTGGTGGTGGTGGTGGTGGTGGTGGTAGTGGTGGTAGTGGTAGTGGTGGTGGTGGTGGTGGTGGTAGTGGTGGTGTGGTGGTGGTGGTAGGTGGGTGGTGGTGGTGGTGGTGGTGGTGGTGATGGTGGTGGTGGGTGTGGTGGTGGGGTGGTGGTGGTGGTGTGGTGGTGGTGGTGGTGTGGTGGTGGTGGTAGGGGGGGGTGGTGGTGGTGGGGTGGTGGTGGTGTGGGTGGTGGTGGTGGTGGTGAGTGGTGGTGTGGTGGTGGTGGTGGTGTGGTGGTGTGGTGGTGGTGGTGGTGGTGGTGGTGGTGGTGGTGGTGGTGGTGGTGGTTGTGGGTGGTGGTGGTGGTGGTGGTGTGTGGTGGTGGTGGTGGTGGTGGGGTGGGGGTGGTGGTGTGGTGGTGGTGTGGTGGTGGTGGTGGGGTGGTGG
>JACEEZ010022484.1:488046-498046 GCA_016584305.1 Chionoecetes opilio
AAGAATAGATAGGAGAGGAAAATACATAGGAATACATAGAATCACATAGGAATACATAGGAATAATAGGAATACATAGGAATAACAGAAAACCAGGAGACCTATTCTATAACGAGGTATCTGTGCACTAATAGCTACTAATCAACTACTTGTAAAAGGAACAGTTGGAAAATGATACCATGTCCCTAAAGAAGATAGGAACATGGAAGTTTCGTAGTGAAGAATGATAGGATATGAAATATGCTAACTACAACTACCACTAACACTAATCGATCCGGGGGACTATGTTATGAATTCGCAGGGCAATATCAATACCCATTTACTTTACAGTGCGCGTCAAGTCTGTTTTTGAATATAGTTATTGTGCTGGCTCCGACAACATTTGCTGGTAACTTGTTCCATCGATCAACGACTCTAACATTGAAATAATTTTTACGGAGATCAGTGATGCAACGTTGACCGTTCAGTTTAAAACCATTATTTCTTGTTGTCACTTGAGGAGAAAGCTCGAATAGGTTCTCTTGATTAATAATATCAAACCCTTTTAGGATCTTAAAGGTTTCTATCAAGTCCCCACGGATTCTACGATCCTTTAAGGAAAATATATTAAGTTTCCGCAGTCTCTCTTCATAAGATGAATTTCGCAGAGATGGTATTAGTTTGGTTGCTCTTCTTTGCACTGATTCCAATTTGGCTTGATCTTTTACGAAACAGGGCGACCAGAATTGAACGGCATATTCTAAGTGCGGCCTAACCAAAGACGTGTATAATCGTGTCATTACTTTCGGAGTTTTATGTTCAAAGTTGCGTTTAATGAAGCCCAACATCATATTCGCCTTTTTACTGGCAGCTAGGCAATGCGGACTGGTTTTAAAATCATTACTAATGATGACACCTAAATCCTTTTCCTGCTGTACTTCAGTTAACGATTTATTTTGCATTTGATAGCTATATTTGAGGTTATCGTTGCCTATATGCATTACTTTACATTTATCGGAATTGAATTTTAATAGCCATTTATCACTCCAGTCTGATAGTTTGTCGAGATCACGTTGTATGATTTCGCAGTTTTCTCTAGAGGAGGAGAAGGAGTAGGAGGAAATAACAGGAATGTAGATAATGATAGTGATGATGATGATGATTCAGGGACTAATATATTCATTGTATAAGTATGGATTAAAACATCTCAATTTGCACTCCTTAATAATGATGTGAGGTGATCTTATCGAGGTTTTTGAATGAGTAAAAAAAATTAAACCCAGGAGATAATATTGGTAAGGTTCTAATAATGAACGAACAGAGAAGGACACGTTACAATAGGTCCAAGACAGATACGTTCAGATTTAACCCCTTCACGCCCAGATCTTTCCTTTGCGACAAAAAAATACTCTGTTGTTAGCCATAAAATTACGAAAAGTGACTGAATATACCAAATTAGCTAGTCGACAAAGATACTAAACAGGTCAGATCTATAAAATATTGTTTATATTCACTAAAAATCGTCTAATGGTACCCAAATTACAATGGAAATTACGTTCTGGGCCTCAAGGGGTTCAGAAAGAAATAGGAGGGATTGTTTCACTAATATAGAATACGACCGTTTTATGAGAAGGTTAGACAAGTACATGGATAGTGATGATAGCTAATAAGAAGACAAGAGCTGCTTTATGTTGGGCGAAAAGCGTTTTGATCATATGTTCCTTTGGGGGATAGGAGAGAGTGGGCGGATAGAGGAAGATGAGGAGCGACAGGAGGAGGAGGAGGAGGAGGAGGAGGAGGAGGAGGAGGAGGATATACTAACCTCTTTATCCTTCTAATCAAGGTAGACGGGAGGAACCTGATTTACAAAGTGATTCCTCGTGACGGTATAAGCAGTGACGTCTAGTGCACCTCTCTCTCTCTCCTCTCTCTCTCTCTCTCTCTCTCTCTCTCTCTCTCTCTCTCTCTCTCTCTTTTCTCTCTTACGTACGTCAGTGGTGGTCTTCAAGCTTCAACATTATGCTAAAATGAGAGAGAGAGAGAGAGAGAGAGAGAGAGGAGAGAGAGAGAGGAGAGAGAGGAGAGAGAGAGAGAGATGAGAGAGAGAGTAGAGAGGAGAAGACGGAGAAGAGGAGAAAAGAGAGAGAGAGGGGAGAGAGATAGGAGAGATGATGAGAGAGAAGAGAGAGAGAGAGGAGAGATTCACACAATGATAAAAAATTTCACAATAATAATAATCTGTACAAAAAATCTGCTTTTTTCTTCGACTTTATTTATTCCAAGCGCGCGCACGCACACGCACACACACACACACACACACACACACACACACACACACACACACACACGCACCCACACGCACTTAACAACCCTCGTCACCAGCCGCTTGGTTCCTCTCTTCGTGACGTCATCAAGAAACCTCCTCTCGACCATACTTTAATTAGGTCTTCGTGTGACCTTGTAGACATCCCATCCCCCCCTTTTTTTCTCTCTCTCCTCTCTCTCTCTCTCTCTCTCTCTCTCTCTCTCTCTCTCTCTCTCTCTCTCTCTCTCCCCCTCTCTCTCTCTCTCTCTTTTCTCTCTCTCTCTTTCTTTCATCTCCCTTTTATTTCCATTTTTACATCCTCCTCCTTTCTTTAATCCTCCCTCTCTCGGCCTTGCTTGATAGGGACATTCCCCATAGTGATATAGCACTACTATGTAACTTGCTTTTTCTTGTTTGTTTTTTCTTGTTTTTTTCTTTAATTATTTTCTAAATATATTTCTAAATAATTATTATTTGCACATCAACAAATTGGCCATTTGTAAGTATTTATTATAGGATCACACCTTGAGTTTACTTATGTATATTTTGTTTACTGTATAAACTAACGTGTTGGTTATATATAGGAATTTAGATTTATGTTTATTTATATAAATTATCTAGGACTATAAAATATGACGTCTTAAGGTTTAAAATATATACTAGCGCAGGTCTGTACAAGCGCCTCGGCTCAACGGACCTGCTCCTCAGATATACTGTATGTACTGTAAATATATTTGTTTAACAATTGTAACAAGAGGTCAATAAATATATCAATATCAATATCTTGCAACACTTTTTCTTTCTCTTCACCGCCCTTTCCTTTTCCCTTCTTCCCCTCTCAGTTTTCCTTAATTTTGTGACTCCTTCAGATAATACCTAAGTAAGTTTCCTTTCCGAGGTTTCTAGGTAGTCTCCTCCTCTCCTCCGCCTCTCTCCTTTTCTCCCTTCTCCCCGCATCCTTCCTCATGTGTCCCGCTGAAACTTTCATCACCACTACAACCACCACCATCATCACCACTATATCAGTTGCCTCCACTACCACTAAACGCTGCTTTGTAATTATGTCGACGAGGTGAAAGTAGTAGTAGTAGAAGTAGTAGTAGTAGTAGTAGGTGTAGTAGTAGTAGTAATAGTATACTAGTAGTAGTAGGTGTAGTAGTAGTAGTAGTAGTAGTAGTAGGTGTAGTAGTAATAGTAGTAGTAGTAGTAGTAGTAGGTGTAGTAGTAGTAGTAGTAGTAGTAGTAGTAGTAGTAGGTGTAGTAGTAGTAGTAGGTGTAGTAGTAATAGTAGTAGTAGTAGTAGTGGTAGTAGTAGTAGTAGGTGTAGTAGTAGTAGTAGTAGTAGTAGTAGTAGTAGTAGTAGTAGTAGTAGTAGTAGTAGTAGTAGTAGTAGTAGGTGTAGTAGGTGTAGTAGTAATAGTAGTAGTAGTAGTAGTAATGGTAGTAGGTGTAGTAATAGTAGTAGGTGTAGTAGTAGTAATAGTAGTAGTAGTAGGAGTAGTAGTAGTAGTAGTAGTAGCAGTAGTAGTAGTAGTAGCGGTGGTGATGGCAGGTACAAGTTATAAAAAAGGCAGCTCGCGAAGACAAGAAGAAAACTAGGAATGAGCAAACAAAGTGGATCAAGCGGCTCACTGCACCAAGAGTCAAAGCTGCGGTAGTGTGAGGGAGAAAGCCCTAAAAAGCCCTAATAGATAAGGTACCCGGGGAACAGCCTGTCTGATCTAAGCCCCTGTGGGAGATGCCTGGTCTTAGTTTTCATTACACTGTCTTCTTTACAGGGACAGACAGCTACCAGGCTTTTTGTAAATTTTTGTTTGCCTTTGCCAGTCCTTTCTGATATAAAAAAAATCCTGTTGTGGTGCGCAAAACAGGCTTCTTATGTATTACGTGTTAAAAAAGATGGCCACCAGATAATATATAATTCCTGTTATATGTTTGTTATGTGCAAGGTGAACGACTCGGCTGTCTTACTAAAAAAACTTATGAGTGAGATTTTCAGAACAGGTTAGGTTTAGGGGACTTTAGGGTTTTCACTCCCACGGCTCCCTCTCATGAAGATTTTTTGACCGATCCAAGGAAAAGGTAGAATTTTATGACGAGAGAGGAGAGAGTCTTATGTGGAACTTTATGAGGAGAGAATTTTGTGGATCTTTATGAGGAGAGAATCTTGTGGATCTTTATGAGGAGAGAATCTAGTGGATCTTTATGAGGAGAGAATCTTGTGGATCTTTATGAGGAGAGAATCTTGTGGAACTTTATGAGGAGAGAGTCTTGTGGATCTTTATGAGGAGAGAGTCTTGTGGATCTTTATGAGGAGAGAGTCTTGTGGATCTTTATGAGGAGAGAGTCTTGTGGATCTTTATGAGGAGAGAATCTTGTGGATCTTTATGAGGAGAGAATCTTGTGGATCTTTATGAGGAGAGAATCTTGTGGATCTTTATGAGGAGAGAGTCTTGTGGATCTTTATGAGGAGAGAATCTTGTGGATCTTTATGAGGAGAGAGTCTTGTGGATCTTTATGAGGAGAGAGTCTTGTGGATCTTTATGAGGAGAGAATCTTGTGGATCTTTATGAGAGAGAGATCTTGTGGATCTTTATGAGGAGAGAGTCTTGTGGATCTTTATGAGGAGAGAGTCTTGTGGATCTTTATGAGGAGAGAGTCTTGTGGATCTTTATGAGGAGAGAATCTTGTGGATCTTTACGAGGAGAGAGTCTTGTGGATCTTTATGAGGAGAGAGTCTTGTGGATCTTTATGAGGAGAGAATCTTGTGGATCTTTATGAGGAGAGAGTCTTGTGGATCTTTATGAGGAGAGAGTCTTGTGGATCTTTATGAGGAGAGAGTCTTGTGGATCTTTATGAGGAGAGAATCTTGTGGATCTTTATGAGGAGAGAATCTTGTGGATCTTTATGAGGAGAGAGTCTTGTGGATCTTTATGAGGAGAGAATCTTGTGGATCTTTATGAGGAGAGAATCTTGTGGATCTTTATGAGGAGAGAGTCTTGTGGATCTTTATGAGGAGAGAATCTTGTGGATCTTTATGAGGAGAGAGTCTTGTGGATCTTTATGAGGAGAGAATCTTATGACTCTTTATGAGGAGAGAATCTTGTGGATCTTTATGAGGAGAGAATCTTGTGGATCCTTATGAGGAGAGAATCTTGTGGATCTTTATGAGGAGAGAATCTTGTGGAACTTTATGAGAGAATCTTGTGGATCTTTATGAGGAGATAATCTTGTGGATCTTTATGAGGAGAGAATCTTGTGGAACTTTATGAGGAGAGAATCTTGTGGAACTTTATGAGGAGAGAATCTTGTGGATCTTTATGAGGAGAGAATCTTGTGGAACTTTATGAGGAGAGAATCTTGTGGATCTTTATGAGGAGAGAATCTTGTGGAACTTTATGAGGAGAGAATCTTGTGGAACTTTATGAGAGAATCTTGTGGATCTTTATGGGGAGAGAATCTTATGACTCTTTATGAGGAGAGAATCTTGTGGATCTTTATGAGGAGAGAATCTTGTGGAACTTTATGAGGAGATAATCTTGTGGATCTTTATGAGGAGAGAATCTTGTGGAACTTTATGAGGAGAGAATCTTGTGGAACTTTATGAGAGAATCTTGTGGAACTTTATGAGAGAATCTTGTGGATCTTTATGAGGAGAGAATCTTATGACTCTTTATGAGGAGAGAATCTTGTGGATCTTTATGAGGAGAGAGTCTTGTGGATCTTTATGAGGAGAGAGTCTTGTGGATCTTTATGAGGAGAGAATCTTGTGGATCTTTATGAGGAGAGAGTCTTGTGGATCTTTATGAGGAGAGAGTCTTGTGGATCTTTATGAGGAGAGAATCTTATGACTCTTTATGAGGAGAGAATCTTGTGGATCTTTATGAGGAGAGAATCTTGTGGATCTTTATGAGGAGAGAGTCTTGTGGATCTTTATGAGGAGAGAGTCTTGTGGATCTTTATGAGGAGAGAATCTTGTGGATCTTTATGAGGAGAGAGTCTTGTGGATCTTTATGAGGAGAGAGTCTTGTGGATCTTTATGAGGAGAGAATCTTATGACTCTTTATGAGGAGAGGACACGAGATACAGACCCGAGCTTTGTATGTCACTCACTACTGTAATCATCATGTGGTTCGGTTAGTTAGGTGAAACAAGGGCGGCATAGGAGAAACAGCCCCTTATAAGGTCAATATGAGAAACAGCCACTTATAAGGTCAATATGAGGAACAGTCACTTATAAGGTCAATAGGAGAAACAGTCACTTATAAGGTCAATATGAGAAACAGCCACTTATAAGGTCAATACGAGAAACAGCCACTTATAAGGTCAATATGAGAAACAGCCACTTATAAGGTCAATATGAGAAACAGTGACTTATAAGGTCAATATGAGGAACAGCCACTCATAAGGTCAATATGAGAAACAGTCACTCATAAGGTCAATATGAGAAACAGCCACTTATAAGGTCAATATGAGAAACAGCCACTTATAAGGTCAATATGAGGAACAGCCACTTATAAGGTCAACAGCCACTTATAAGGTCAATATGAGAAACAGCCACTTATAAGGTCAATAGGAGAAACAGCCACTTATAAGGTCAATAGGAGAAACAGCCCCTTATAAGGTCAATATGAGAAACAGCCACTTATAAGGTCAATAGGAGAAACTGCCACTTATAAGGTCATATAAACGCAAGTCAAGAAGTAGTCACAAGAAAATAATATAAACAAATAAATGCACATGAAATCATCCACCTTTCCCAAGCTCGGGGTTCCCAGGTGGATGAAAGAGTTGGTAATTACTAGGAAACACCTGCACGCTACCTTACCTTGGCCGGTTCCAGAGACACCTGAAGCATTCCTCCCCCCCTCCCCCCCTCTTCCACCCCCCTCTTTTCCCCTCCCTCCCCCTCCCCACCTTTGATCGCCCTGCCCTTTTTCCTTCCCTTTCCTAACCTAACCTTTTCTTCGTACTGACGTGACATATTTAACAACACGCTATTAGTCACGTATATATCCTATTCTCTCTTTTTTTAATCCAAGTTATATGTTTCTAAGGAATGTATGTATTAGGTAAGTCAACCAGTCAGTCAGTTACTGCATTGGTCAGCTAGTTAATCAGTTAGTTATTCCCCCAGTTAATCTTCACCTTCCCCCCCATATCTCTCTCTCTCTTCTCTCTCTCTCTCTCTCTCTCTCTCTCTCTCTCTCTCTCTCTCTCTCTCTCTCTCTCTCTCTCTCTCTCTCTCTCTCTCTCTCTCTCTCTCTCTCTCTCTTCTTTCTACTCTCTCTCCTTTCTACTCTCACGTTACTTTGATTTTTTCCGATACTTTTCTTTGATCTATATTTCATGGTAATCCTTTATCAATAAAAATATGTATTTCTTTGCATCATTTGGCATTCATTATTTCTGTATAACTCATGTATAACTTTTCCTCAACCCTCCTCCTATTACTACTATTACTAATGCTACCACCCACCCACCCATACACACACACACACACACACACACACACACACACACACCAATAACCCACCCAAACACAGACACAGACACACACACACAACCACACACGACACACACACAGACACACACACACACACACACACACACACACACACACACACACACACACACACACACACACACACACACACACACACACACACAAACCCACACCCACACCCACACCCACACCCACACACACACATAATATAATATACAAAATTTAACAACACAAAACCCACGTTAGAAGATGCCCCCCCAAAAAGAAGAAAAAAATCTTCACTTCCAGTTCCTCTTCTCCATAAAAGTGTTCTTCAGAGAGGTGTACGAGTAGGCTATTATCGAGGAGCATGACGTCACGAGGAGGAGTAGGAGGAGGAGGAGGAGGAGGAGGAGGAGGAGGAGGAGGAGGAGGAGGAGGAGGAGGAGGAGGAGGAGGAGGAGGAGGGACGAGGAGGAGAAAGAAAGAATCTGATAAAGAAAGAAGAAAGGAATACCCCAAGGTCATCATTTTTTCCTTTCTTCAGTACGAGTGACAAAACCCTGACCTAGAGCACTCTCTCTCTCTCTCTCTTTCTTTTTTTTTTTTTCTCTCTCTCTCTCTCTTTCTCTGACAGGTGAAAGAAGTGGTGGGACGGATGAAAAATAGAAGAGAGAGAATAGGACGAAGATGAAAATGAAAGGATGAAAGAGAAGAAGGAGAGAAAGATGAGGATAGCACTGATGAAGAGAGGGAGACAGGTACACACTCATAAATAGGGGTATATTAAGGGTAGAATTGTTACATCGCACCATCACTACCCTTTTTATACCCTATGTCCAGGCTGGAGGGTAGATGCTGCTGATTATACCCTTCATCTACCCTTTATCTACCCTTTTTAGACGAGAGGGATGAGAAAGGGTATATTTGGGGCTGGAAAAGGGTATATTTGGGGTTGGAAAAGGGTATATTTGGGGTTGGAAAAGGGTATATTTGGGGTTGGAAAAGGGTATATTTGGGGTTGGAAAAGGGTATATTTGGGGTTGGAAAAGGGTATGTTTGGGGTTGGAAAAGGGTATATTTGGGGTTGGAAAAGGGTATGTTTGGGGTTGGAAAAGGGTATATTTGCGGTTGGAAAAGGGTATGTTTGGGGTTGGAAAAGGGTATGTTTGGGGTTGGAAAAGGGTATGTTTGGGTTGGAAAGGGTATATTTGCGGTTGGAAAAGGGTATGTTTGGGGTTGGAAAAGGGTATGTTTGGGGTTGGAAAAGGGTATATTTGGGGTTGGAAAAGGGTATATTTGCGGTTGGAAAAGGGTATGTTTGGGGTTGGAAAAGGGTATGTTTGGGGTTGGAAAAGGGTATATTTGGGGTTGGAAAAGGGTATGTTTGGGTTGGAAAAGGGTATGTTTGGGGTTGGAAAAGGGTATGTTTGGGGTTGGAAAAGGGTATGTTTGGGGTTGGAAAAGGGTATATTTGGGGTTGGAAAAGGGTATGTTTGGGTTGGAAAAGGGTATTTGGGGTTGGAAAAGGGTATATTTGGGGTTGGAAAAGGGTATATTTGCGGTTGGAAAAGGTATTTTGGGGTTGGAAAAGGGTATGTTTGGGGTTGGAAAAGGGTATATTTGGGGTTGGAAAAGGGTATATTTGCGGTTGGAAAAGGGTATGTTTGGGGTTGGAAAAGGGTATGTTTGGGGTTGGAAAAGGGTATGTTTGGGGTTGGAAAAGGGTATATTTGGGGTTGGAAAAGGGTATATTTGCGGTTGGAAAAGGGTATATTTGGGGTTGGAAAAGAGTATATTTGGGGTTGGAAAAGGGTATATTTGGGGTTGGAAAAGAGTATATTTGGGGTTGGAAAAGGGTATATTTGGGGTTGGAAAAGGGTATGTTTGGGGTTGGAAAAGGGTATATTTGCGGTTGGAAAAGAGTATATTTGGGGTTGGAAAAGAGTATATTTGGGGTTGGAAAAGGGTATATTTGGGGTTGGAAAAGAGTATATTTGGGGTTGGAAAAGGGTATATTTGGGGTTGGAAAAGGGTATATTTGTAAGGGTAGAAAAAGGGTAGCAGCATTTCATCACTACAAACACCCTTTTTCTACCCTTTTCCTACCCTATTTTTCTAAGAGGGTAAGACACAAGTATGAAGAGGCGATGGAACAGTGACCGTCGGTGAAGAGAAAAAAGATGACAACGAAAATATGAACGCGAAAAAGATTGAGAAGAAAAGACAAAG
>JACEEZ010022484.1:503046-510546 GCA_016584305.1 Chionoecetes opilio
AATAAAAAAACCAGTAAAAACGATGCAAATAAAAAAAACAGTAAAAACGATGAAAATAAAAAACCAGTAAAAACGATGCAAATAAAACAAACAGTAAAAACGATGTAAATAAAAAAAATAGTAAAAACGATGAAAATAAAAAAAATAGTAAAAACGATGAAAATAAAAAAAACAGTAAAAACGATGTAAATAAAAAAAATAGTAAAAACGATGAAAATAAAAAAAATAGTAAAAACGATGAAAAAAAAAAAAACAGTAAAAACGATGTAAATAAAAAAAATAGTAAAAACGATGTAAATAAAAAAAATAGTAAAAACGATGCAAATAAAAAAAATAGTAAAAACGATGCAAATAAAAAAAAAAAAAAAAAAAATGAGGTTTTGAACAAGATAAAGAGAAAACAAAACTATGAAGTGAGTTTACAATGTTGATGGACGTTTGATCCTTTATAGTGACAGATGGAAATTCTAAAAAGAGATGTTCCGTTGAATGAATAAACATGTGTGTGTGTGTGTGTGTGTGTGTGTGTGTGTGTGTGTGTGTGTGTGTGTGTGTGTGTGTGTGTGTGTGTGTGTGTGTGTGTGTGTGTGTGTGTGTGTGTGTGTGTGTGTGTGTGTGTGTGTGTGTGTGTGTGTGTGTGTGTGTGTGTGTGTGTGTGTGTGTGTGTGTGTGTGTGTGTGTGTGTGTGTGTGTGTGTGTGTGTGTGTGTGTGTGTGTGTGTGTGTGTGTGTGTGTGTGTGTGTGTGTGTGTGTGTGTGTGTTGTGTGTGTGTGTGTGTGTGGTGGTGTGTGTGGTGGTGTGTGTGTGTGTGTGTGTGTGTGTGTGTGTGTGTGGTGCGTGCGTGCGTGCGTGCGTGCGTGCGTGCGTGCGTGCGTGCGTGCGTGCGTGCGTGCGTGCGTGCGTGCGTGCGTGCGTGCGTTGCGTGCGTGCGTGCGTGCGTGCGTGCGTGCGTGCGTGCGTGTGTGTGTGTGTGTGTGTGTGTGTGTGTGTGTGTGTGTGTGTGTGTGTGTGTGTGTGTGTGTGTGTGTGTGTGTGTGTGTGTGTGGTGTGCGTGCGTCAGTCTACCATCGTGACGTCAGAGTGTCACGTTAGAACACTGCCACACACTCGGTTATTTGTGGCACTAAACAAACCCGGATTCAGTGCCATGTCTCGGGGGCATATTATGATGGGGGCTCCATAATTTTTTCCTTCTCTCTCTCTCTCTCTCTCTCTCTCTCCTCTCTCTCCTTTCTTCTCTCTCTCTCTCTCTCTTCTCTCTCTTCTCTCTCTCTCTCTCCTCTCTCTCTCTCTCCTCTCTTCGTCTCTCTCTCTCTCTCTCTCTCTCACTCTCTATCTCTCTCTCACACTCTCTCTCTCTCAATGAGTCTCCACACAATAACAAACTAACACATGTAATACACATAATCTAATACCCTTGAACAACACCAGAAGCCATGATAATACTTAAGACATTTATAAACAGTAATATCACCAGTACCGCAAACTGTGAGGCGGGAGGCGAGGGCGGGAAGGACACCGATGCGCCCCGCTGACCACCGCTGCTTTGAGGCTGCTGACGGGGCCCTGAAGGGATGGTGACCGGCGCCACACTGAGGGAGGAGTGGTGTGTGCTGGGCTCTCTCAAACACCAGCGAGGGGAACGAGGGGAAGGAGGGGAAGGGGGGAGGGATTCCTGGTATTCGAAAGACATGGTTCATACATTTATCTTATGCGAGAAATTTGTCGTCAGTTAGGACCGGGGATTAGGGTGCTGCGCCTTTTTTATTTTATTATATTTTTTTATTATTATTTTTCATGGTTGAGAGGCGGCCAAAAATTGCTTTAATTAAATAAAAAACACGAACCCACAGATCTATACCTTGAAATTCAATTAGTTATATTATATTGTATGAAGCTTTAATGAAAAAAAAATGAAAAGTACATTGGGTATTAAACTAGAAATATGCTTGAAAGTGTTTATTCGATCGGTAACTCTTATATTATTGGTACTTTTAACAGGTTTTTTAGTATGAAATAATGAAAAAAGTACCGTTTCTAAACTTTATAAATAGAGTGGTATTGTTTTTCGGTGCTGTAACAGGTTTTTTTCCTATGAAGTAATGAAGGTAGTGTCATGTGTTGCGCCTTCACCCCCAACACACCGACGCCCCTACGCGGGTTCGAATCCAGTCATCAGCAGTTTATACATTTTGTCTGGTATGATTAACATGTATAATTATAATTCGTTAAGAGAATACAAGGAGAGATCAGTGAGGGTATGTGGTTGATTGCCATATTAATCGTGAGACTAGGATTCGTAACTTTACTTCCGGCAACACAAGTAAAGCTTTTATGGGACGAGACTCATCGGTACTTCACCCCTTCACGCTCAGATCTTTCCTTTGATATAAAAAATTATCTGTTGTCGAGCTATAAAATTACGAAAAGTAACTGAATATACCAAATTAGTTAGTCGACAAGGATAACAATAATAAACAGGTCATAGCTATACAATATTGCTTATATTAACTAAAAATTGTCTAATGGTACCCAAATTACAATGGAAATTACGTTCTGGGCTTCAAGGGGTTAATAAAGACATCATTTGGGAAGGTGGTGACATCTTGCTGGCATCTTGCGTTCACCAAGCGTCTTTTTATTACTATTAATGTTCTTATTTATTTCTACGTTTGAGCCTATAACGCCTGTAGGCTATCATCTTCTTATCTTCCTTCCTTAGGTAATGGTTCCTCACCGTTTGTCTGCTCTTCGTCGCGCCGAGAGTAGATATCATAGACATAAATAAGAGGAAAAATAAAAAATAAAACAGGGAATGCAATAGGAAGACATGAAGAGTATATTGTGGCAGTTCAAGTGAAGAAAAGATATCAGATAAAAAAACAACTAGATAAATAAAAAATAAAAAAGATATTATATACAAAAAATGGAGAAATTAAAAATCACACCATCGCGCGGGGTTTTCTGAGTCCTCAAAGATCGCGTCCGTCTGGCGAGGCTAGGAGGAAGTGGTCTTGGCTTCACGCTGCTTCCGTGGGCGGGGAGAGTCCCGGCGGCCCTGAGGGTGTGGCGATGCCCTTCCGTGCGTTTTTTTAGTCTCCACCACGCCTCCAAGCCCCCCCATCCCCTCCCCCCTCAATCGTCCTCCCCCCACACTCGTCCTCTCCCCCTAGGCTCCCCTCGACCCCTCCTCAATCGTCCTCTCCCCATCGCCCCCCCCCTCAATCGTCATCCCCGCACACTCGTCCTTCCCCCTCGCTCCCCCCTACACTCGTCCTCCCCCCCTCGACCCCCTACACTCGTCCTCCCTCGCCCCCCCCCCCTCCCACTCGCCCTTCCCGTCTGGTGACACTGATAACCAATCTGAGTCTCAACAAAACTGTGGCTGTGTTCGTTCTGCAGTAGTCTATATTGTCTGCTCTTTACATTATATTACTCCATCATCAAATGCATCAAATGCATCACATGATATAACAATATTTTCATTTCCGTACTCGGACTAATCTTGCCAAGGCGACTTAAATGGATCTGTGTTTCCTTGTGAATGGAATTATCAGCGACAATTGGTGCAATGTGCTGCCAAATGTAACAATAAACTTTTCACTCTGGCCTTGACGGAAATAACACCTTGTAACACACACACACACACACGCACACACCACACACACACACACACACACACACTCCGTACTCCGTAGGGGAACTCCGTAGTGTAAGGGTTAGCACGCTCGGCTCACAACCGAGAAGTCCCGGGTTCGATCCCCGGGCGGAGCGAATACAGACGGGCGGTCTTCTTAAAACCCGAACCCCTGTCCAACCATCAGTGAATGGGTACCGGGTGTTAGCCGGGGGTTTGTGACCCGCCTCCCGGGGTGGTGGCTTCGGCCAACACTAAGCACTAAGGATGAATGATAAAAATGTTGATATGGAGACGGGGCCATACGAGCGTCACTCAGGCCATGTAAAAATACAACTAGATGAATACAACTAGATGAATACACATAAGGCCCCGAAGCTAGGTCACCACCCACCATGACCACCCACAACACTGCTTCACTCGCATCACCACCACTCATCACCACTCATCACCATCATCATCAGGTCACCACCCACCATAACCATCCACAACACTGCTTCACTCGCATCACCACCACTCATCACCACTCATCACTACAATCATCATCAGGTCACCACCCACCATGACCACCCACAACACTGCTGGACTCGCATCACCACCACTCACCACTCACCACCATCATCATCTCCCATGTATCATCACACTCTGAGATAGATAGATGATAAGATATTTATTGACCCCAATTTTAGCACACTATGAGTGTAACAGTGCATAAAGTACATCGCAAACATCATTATTATAAAAAGATAAAAAAACATTTACGGTCCGTCAAATACATTCACATAAAATTCGCCAACATTACAAATTATCAAAAATCTCTTCATAAAGTAATATCACGGAATATAAAATACCAAAACAGAACGAGAAATACATTTTTAAAACCTCCAAAACAAATATGACTCAAAATCTCAAAAATTTCTAAAACTACCATGAAAAATCTTAAACATGATTCCGCGCTCAAGTTTTTTTTTACATTTTATATATTTTTTAAATTCATTTATATTTTTCATTTTTACGTTCGAGCCTATAGCGCCTGTAGGCTATTCTTGCTTTTATATTAAATAGTGGTAGTCAAGCAGTGCGGGGGCCCTCAGGTGACGGCGTGCACGGCAGGGAGTCGTGAGGTGGGTCCTGCCACTCACTGGCCCCTTGTAATGTCAGCCATGAAACCAACAAGTTTAATTATCCCGCTGCTGCAACATTACTGACGCAACACAGACTTAATCATAACCATGTGGCCCAAGATAATGGCTCTAGTTCCGGCTGCACACCCACACACCACACACACACACCACACACACACACACACACACACACACACACACACACACACACACACACACACAACACACACACACACACACACACACACACACACACACACACACACACACACACACACACACACACACACACAACACACACACACACACACACACACACACACACACACACACACACACACACACACACACACACACACACACACACACACACACACACACACACACACACACACACACACACACACACACACACACAACACACACACCGAGTGCATTAGAGAACACAAGTATCCTTTTAATTCTGAAGTGAGCAATATATATATATATATATATATATATATATATATATATATATATATATATATATATATATATATATATGTGTTGTGTGTGTGTGGGGGGGGGGGGGGGCGTGCGTGCGTGCATACCAAACAGCACGTGTTGCCGTGACAAACATTGACAATAGGTGACAATAGGAAACCAGCGCTATTGGGACCCTTTGCCTTGTTTAGCAATTCAGCTTTATTTTCCCTCTTTTGTCTCTTCTCTCTCTCTCTCTCTCTCTCTCTCTCTCTCTCTTCTCCCTCTCTCTCTATCCATTGTTTTTTTTCCCATTATTAAGTGTACCACAAAGAATGAATAGCTTGCAGTGGAATAATCATAAGCCCCCCCCCCCACCCACACCACACACCCCACACCCACACCTCCAACCCCCCCCCCACACACCCACACCCACACACCACACCACACCACCCCCACACACCACACACCGACACACCCACACACACTCACCCACCACACACCGACACACCCACAGACACCCACACACACACGCAAACACACGCACACACACACGCACACACACACACAAACACACGCGCACAAACACCCACACCCCTCTCACAAACACACACACACCACACCCACACCCCACACCACACACCCACACCCACACCCACACACACCTACACCCACATCCACCCCCACACACCCACACACACGCACCCACACCCACACACCCACACCCACACCCACACCCACACACACACACACACACACCCTAAAAGTTACGGGATTTTAAATGGAAAGGGTTTTGAGCCTCTTTCAGATGGTCAGATGGAAGCAGATATGTTTTTTTACAGCCTTTTTTGGACTTGGACGCATTTATTCACCTATTGAGAGAGAGAGAGAGAGAGAGAGAGAGAGAGAGAGAGAGAGAGAGAGAGAGAGAGAGAGAGAGGAGAGAGAGAGAGAGAGAGAGAGAGAGAGAGAGGAGAGAGAGAGAGAGAGAGAGAGAGAGAGAGAGAGAGAGAGAGTGCATCTCTCTCGGAGTATAAAAAGTAGAACAAATATATATATAGTTTGTAAAATTGGTTTCAGAAATAGTCTGTTAGTCTGTCTGTTTGTCTTTCTCTCTGTCTATTTCTATCTGTCCTTCTCTGTCTCTTTCTGTCTGTCTGTCTTTTTTTCTCTCTCTCTTTAGAAATACGTCACAAAATTTTCTCTCTTATATAAATATACATCACAGAATTTCATAAGCGACAAAACCATGACCTAGATGGTAGGTAAAAGAGGCCATGGAAAAGCCACCTTACCTGTACCTATACCCACCTACCTACCCACCTACCTACCCACCTACCCACCCACCTACCTACCCACCTACCTACCCACCTACCTACCCAACTAACTACCTGCCTACCTACCCTTCCTTCCTGCCTGCCTTCCTGCCTTTCCTTCCCTTCCTTCCTCTCGGTCATCCCCCCTTGCCCCCTCCCCCCCCCCTTGCCCCCCCCCCCCCCCCCTTGCCCCTCCCCCCCCGGTCTACCTACCTTTCCTTCCTCCCTTCCTTTCATCTATCCCTTCCTTTTGGTTATCCCTCCTCCCCTTCTTCTCCTCCCCCTTCTCCCCCCCCTCCTCCTCCCCCCCTTCCCCCTCGTGACTTACTTTCACTATTACCATAACCTAAGCCCGTTGAGTCACGCCTTTCCTATATTCACCTAATTAACGCCTTTTATTTTTATTATTTATTTATATTTATTTACATCTATTACATAATATATATACATATACACATACATATGCACATACATACACATACACATACATACACATACATATATACATAAAAAAATAAAAAATAACGCCTTCACGCCCAGATCTTTCCTTTGCTATATAAAATCGTCTGTTGTTAGCCATAAAATTACGGAAACTAACTTAATATACCAAATGACCTAGTGGACAAGGATACTAAACAGGTCCTATCTATACAACATTGCTTATATTCCCTTAAAAAATGTCTAATGGTACCCAAAATACAATTGTCATTACATTCTGGGTCTCAAGGGGTTTATATACACCTGTTGTCACCTTCCCTGGGGTTTCTATCATGAGGGTCAATGTATAAAAACTGAACACGTTTGTTTATTCATTTGTGTGTTTGGAGCCATAATGACGTCATCACTTCGGCATCCAATTATGATCTTGTTGGAATTCAAATCATGTCTTGTCTCGTTTTGCATGAAGCCACTTTTTTATTATTGATTTCTGCAGCCTGCTCGGTGACGTTTGTTCTAATTA
>JACEEZ010022484.1:520546-523046 GCA_016584305.1 Chionoecetes opilio
GGAGTTAACTGAAGTATTAGACCAAGGAGTTAACTGAAGTATTAGACCAAGGAGTTAACTGAAGTGTTAGACCAAGGAGTTAACTGAAGTATTAGACCAAGGAGTTAACTGAAGTATTAGACCAAGGAGTTAACTGAAGTGTTAGACCAAGGAGTTAACTGAAGTATTAGACCAAGGAGTTAACTGAAGTATTAGACCAAGGCGTTAACTGAAGTATTAGACCAAGGAGTTAACTGAAGTATTAGACCAAGGAGTTAACTGAAGTATTAGACCAAGGCGTTAACTGAAGTATTAGACCAAGGCGTTAACTGAAGTATTAGACCAAGGAGTTAACTGAAGTATTAGACCAAGGCGTTAACTGAAGTATTAGACCAAGGAGTTAACTGAAGTATTAGACCAAGGAGTTAACTGAAGTATTAGACCAAGGAGTTAACTGAAGTATTAGACCAAGGAGTTAACTGAAGTATTAGACCAAGGAGTTAACTGAAGTATTAGACCAAGGAGTTAACTGAAGTATTAGACCAAGGAGTTAACTGAAGTATTAGACCAAGGCGTTAACTGAAGTATTAGACCAAGGCGTTAACTGAAGTATTAGACCAAGGAGTTAACTGAAGTATTAGACCAAGGAGTTAACTGAAGTATTAGACCAAGGAGTTAACTGAAGTATTAGACCAAGGCGTTAACTGAAGTATTAGACCAAGGAGTTAACTGAAGTATTAGACCAAAGGTTAACTGAAGTATTAGACCAAGGAGTTAACTGAAGTATTAGACCAAGGAGTTAACTGAAGTATTAGACCAAGGAGTTAACTGAAGTATTAGACCAAGGCGTTAACTGAAGTATTAGACCAAGGGTTAACTGAAGTATTAGACCAAGGAGTTAACTGAAGTATTAGACCAAGGAGTTAACTGAAGTATTAGACCAAGGCGTTAACTGAAGTATTAGACCAAGGCGTTAACTGAAGTATTAGACCAAGGAGTTAACTGAAGTATTAGACCAAGGAGTTAACTGAAGTATTAGACCAAGGCGTTAACTGAAGTATTAGACCAAGGAGTTAACTGAAGTATTAGACCAAGGAGTTAACTGAAGTATTAGACCAAGGGTTAACTGAAGTATTAGACCAAGGCGTTAACTGAAGTATTAGACCAAGGAGTTAACTGAAGTATTAGACCAAGGCGTTAACTGAAGTATTAGACCAAGGAGTTAACTGAAGTATTAGACCAAGGAGTTAACTGAAGTATTAGACCAAGGCGTTAACTGAAGTATTAGACCAAGGAGTTAACTGAAGTATTAGACCAAGGAGTTAACTGAAGTATTAGACCAAGGAGTTAACTGAAGTATTAGACCAAGGAGTTAACTGAAGTATTAGACCAAGGAGTTAACTGAAGTATTAGACCAAGGAGTTAACTGAAGTATTAGACCAAGGGTTAACTGAAGTATTAGACCAAGGAGTTAACTGAAGTATTAGACCAAGGACGTTAACTGAAGTATTAGACCAAGGAGTTAGCTGAAGTATTAGACCAAGGAGTTAGCTGAAGTATTAGACCAAGGAGTTAACTGAAGTATTAGACCAAGGAGTTAACTGAAGTATTAGACCAAGGAGTTAACTGAAGTATTAGACCAAGGCGTTAACTGAAGTATTAGACCAAGGAGTTAACTGAAGTATTAGACCAAGGCGTTAACTGAAGTATTAGACCAAGGCGTTAACTGAAGTATTAGACCAAGGAGTTAACTGAAGTATTAGACCAAGGCGTTAACTGAAGTATTAGACCAAGGAGTTAACTGAAGTATTAGACCAAGGCGTTAACTGAAGTAATAGACCAAGGAGTTAACTGAAGTATTAGACCAAGGAGTTAACTGAAGTATTAGACCAAGGAGTTAACTGAAGTATTAGACCAAGGAGTTAGCTGAAGTATTAGACCAAGGAGTTAGCTGAAGTATTAGACCAAGGAGTTAACTGAAGTATTAGACCAAGGAGTTAACTGAAGTATTAGACCAAGGCGTTAACTGAAGTATTAGACCAAGGAGTTAACTGAAGTATTAGACCAAGGAGTTAACTGAAGTATTAGACCAAGGAGTTAACTGAAGTATTAGACCAAGGAGTTAACTGAAGTATTAGACCAAGGCGTTAACTGAAGTATTAGACCAAGGCGTTAACTGAAGTATTAGACCAAGGAGTTAACTGAAGTATTAGACCAAGGCGTTAACTGAAGTATTAGACCAAGGAGTTAACTGAAGTATTAGACCAAGGAGTTAACTGAAGTATTAGACCAAGGAGTTAGCTGAAGTATTAGACCAAGGAGTTAACTGAAGTATTAGACCAAGGAGTTAACTGAAGTATTAGACCAAGGAGTTAACTGAAGTATTAGACCAAGGAGTTAACTGAAGTATTAGACCAAGGAGTTAACTGAAGTATTAGACCAAGGAGTTAACTGAAGTATTAGACCAAGGAGTTAACTGAAGTATTAGACCAAGGAGTTAACTGAAGTATTAGACCAAGGA
>JACEEZ010022484.1:525546-528046 GCA_016584305.1 Chionoecetes opilio
AAATTCCACTTAAATTAACTCGTAAAGTCTTATCACTCTATCATTTTATTTTATTTTAATCTAATTTCATTTTTATTTCATTATTTATGTTTTTTCACAATAACATTTTTCATATTATTATCATATTGATTTTTTTTTCTCATTATATTTGTGTATTTTATTTTTATTTTTCATTTTTTTTTTACATCACGAGGGACTGGCCAAGGGGGAACATGTAAGAAGAAAAAAAAAGTATTCGTTAACGGTGCTTCTTATAATCTGTTGTCTTTTTTTCTTCATATAATTCTGTACGTAATATTGGATTTCTTAACACTATCATTATACATATTTTAGTGTCATTTCCTTAAGAGTCAGGTGTGTAAGTTTGTTTACTATAGTCTATTTTATTTACTATGGTCAAAATGCAGTAAGGAAGCCACGCCCCCTGCCTCCCCTTCTATTCTACGGGGCAGCTGATTGGTGCATTCCTCGTATCATCACTACCAATCACAATATCTTCACTACTTAACAGCGCGTGACCACTGGACAGAACAATCTTCACTACAGAGGGATTTTTTATTTTGTCACCCTCTGTTAAGTAGTGAAGATATTGTGATTGGTAGTGATGATACGAGGAATGCACCAATCAGCTGCCCCGTAGAATAGAAGGGAAGGCAGAGGGCGTGGCTTCCTTACTGCATTTTAACCATAATAAAAAAAATAGACTATAGTTAAGAGTTGTAATGGTGACGCGTCCTTAAAAGAATCCTGACTGACTACAACTGGAGAGTCAAAATGTTTGTATAATTATGAGTTGAAGGATAAGGATGGATAGAGGATAGGATAGGGTAGATAGGATAGATAGGATAGATAGGGTAGATAGGATAGAGGAAAGGAGGATAGAGAATGAGGAACACGGATCAACAGAAACACTAAAAAATGAAAAAAAGTAGAATAAGTAAAAAAATAAATAGTAAAGAGAAAAAAATGATGATGAAAAAAGTAAAGTAAAATAAATAAAAAAAAAAATTTGTAAGGCTAAAAAAAAAATAAAAAAAAATAAAGTATAATAAGTAAAAAAAAATAGTAAGGCTAAAAAAAAAATAAAAAAAAATAAAGTATAATAAGTAAAAAAAAATAGTAAGGCTAAAAAAATAAAAAAATAAATAAAGTATAATAAGTAAAAAAAAAAGTAAGGCTAAAAAAAAGAAAAGAAAAAAAGAAGTAAAATAAGTAAAAAAAAAAAAAGTTAGGCTAAAAAAATAAATGAAAATAAATAAAATATAATTAGTAAAAAAAAAATTGTAAGGCGATACCAAAATAATAAGAAAAAAATGTATGTTTTTTCGTAAAAAAATAGTTAGAAGATTTGTTATTCGAACATTCCTCACCCATGATACGGGACGATGGTTGAAAAATATATATAGATAGAAAATAATGTAAAATACGTATATAAAGAAAATGAAGGGAATAATGGAATAGGTACAGATAGATAGAAAATCATGTCAAAGAAACCAGGAAAATTAAGAGATAGGAGACGAGGGATAATTCTCCATGACGCAGCGCCATCTCTAAGACGATGAGGCGGCAAGTAAATGATCCTCTGGTATTTAATTTTTGGGTGGTGGGGGTGGAGGTGTTGTTGTTGTTGTTGTTGTTGTTGTTGTGTGGTGGTGGTGGTGGTGCTGGTGGTGGTGGTTATGGTGGTGGTGTGGTGGTGGTGGTGGTGGTGGTAGTGGTAGTGGTTATGGTGGTGGTGGTGGTGGTGGTGGTGGTAGTGGTAATGGTGGTGGTGGTGGTGGTGGTGGTGGTGGTGGGGGTAGTGGTGGTGGTGGTGGTTATGGTGGTGGTGGTGGTGGTGGTGGTGGTGGTGGTGGTGGTGGTAGTAGTGGTGGTGGTGGTGGTGGTGGTGGTGGTGGTGGTAGTGGTGGTGGTAGTGGTTGGGGGGGTATAAGTGACTTTCATCATGCATCAAAGGCTTCAAGTTTCAAGGATTCAGACGACTCAAAAAAAGGGATAAAGAAATCAAAGACTCAAAAAAAAAACTCAAAGAAAAAGATATAAATTCTCAAAGAAAATAGAAACTAAGAATATATGTCGATTTAAGAAAACAATTTGTGGCGATTCTCTTTTGAAAACAATAATAATAACACTTTGCAGGATACGTAGCAAAATAAAGAAGGACAAGAGAGAAGAAGAAGGAAAATACGAAGATAAAGAAGAAGTGTGCAACGATTCTCCAGGGCAAGAAAACGATACTCCAGGACAAGAAAACGATACTCCAGGACAAGAAAACGATACTCCAGGACAAGAAAACGATTCTCCAGGGCAAGAAAACGATACTCCAGGACAAGAAAACGATACTCCAGGGCAAGAAAACGATACTCCAGGACAAGAAAACGATACTCCAGGACAAGAAAACGATACTCCAGGACAAGAAAACGATACTCCAGGGCAAGAAAACGATACTCCAGGACAAGAAAACGATACTCCAGGACAAGAAAACGATACTCCAGGACAA
>JACEEZ010022484.1:540546-545546 GCA_016584305.1 Chionoecetes opilio
GGTGGCGGTGACGTGTGTAATAAAGGAAAGAAAAAAAATAGGGATGTATTGCGAGGAAAGAAAAGACAGAAAAAGATGGGCGAGAATAGAAGATATTGGAAAAGTGAGATAGTAGTTAGAGAGTAGTTAGAAAAGTTAGTAGAGGGAAGAGATGTTGGAAAAAGGAATGTTTTTGATTTATTTACAGTGAAGTGGGATGAATGGTGAATGGAAAAGAGGGTAAGAGGAAAAATGAATAAAGCGATGATAAAGGCAGGGTGAGGAAAGATTAGGAGAGATGAGATTAAGGAGAAAAAGAAGATTAAGAAGAAATTAAGGAGAAAAAATGAGGCAATGACAGAAAAATTTGTCCCTCATAACATTAGACAAATACGAATGAATGTGAATATGTATGAACCTCTTCGTCATTTAGGAAAAAAATGTATAAACGGTAAAAAGAATAGCAAAAACAAAACCGGAATCGAAAAGCATGAAGAAAAAAAAAATGGTCGCTCATAACATTATACAAATACGAAAGAAAGTAAGTTAATTTACATGAACTGCTTCGGCATTCATGATTTTTTTTTATAAATGGTAAAAAGAATAGGAGAAGCAAAAACGGAATAGAAAGGAATGACAAAAATAAATGTACAGACGGTAAAAAATATGAAAGAAAATAAAAAAAAAAAAAAAAAAAAAAAAGGAATAGAAAGGTGTCAAAAAAGAAGAAAAAAAAAAAAGTGGTATGTCAAAAAAAAAAGAAGAAGAAGGAATAGAAAGGTTGTAAAAAAAAAAAAAAAAAAAAAAAAACTGAATAGCAAAGGTATGTCAAAAAAAAAAAAAAAAAAAAAAAAAAAAAAAAAAAAAAATCACAAATAGTCAAGATTGAAATATGAAACACCAAAACGCCACGAGGACCCACAAGGCACTGTAGGTTGAATAGAGGTGTGTTACAGGTACAGGGGAAGTCAGGTCAATATTATACAGGTCAATACATACATACAGGTCAATATTATGTAACACTCACAGTTTCTTTCTGACGCCTCCTTCATCCTCGTCGGACACTGCTGCTGCACCCTGTAACAATAATAATAATAATAGTTATAATAATATAATAATAGTAATGGAAATGCTAATGATGATAATGATATAAATAAATAATCACAGAAATAATATAATCAAGAGTACGTAACACATCACTAAAATAGCAGAGTAGTAAATAAAATGGAAAAATTATTAGCAAGGGTAAAATTCGAGAAAAATGTTAGAAAAAAACTCAGTGTGAATCTTACGTATAGAATAAAAAAAAAAACATTAAGAAAAAAAAAAAAGGGAAAAAAAATCGTATAAAAGAAATACGTTGATGCGAAATTAGGCCCCCCCCAAAACCCCCCCCCCCAAAAAAAAAAAAAAAACTGGCAAAAACAACAACAACAACTGTAAACAATGCCACTATATCATGAACTAGGACATAAATAGGGATACGTTACCAGCATCAAATAATAGAAATATCTTGTTTATTTTCAGCTAACTTTCGCTACCTTTGTCTTGTCGCCCATAATGGACTTCAAGCCATTTTCTTCTAGTTTGATATTATTATAGATTTCTTTTAACGACGGATTTCCATCATTGATTCCCTGCTGCTATTTTGGTTACTATTCCAGTTGCTATTTGAAGAGTGAGTGTGTTGTCTGTCTGTCTGCTTGTTGGTGTTTTTGTCCATCTGTCTGTCTATCTGTATGTTGCATAGTATCTGTCTGTCTGTTTGTTTGTATGTTTCATGGTATCTGTCTGTCTGTTTGTCTGAATATTTCATGGTATTTATTTGTCTGTGTTTGTTAGTGTTTCTGTCTATCTGTCTGTATGTAGGTTTCACGACGGTATTTTTCTGTCTGTCTGTAACTTTCATGGTATTTGTCTGTCTTCTGTAACTTTCATGATATCTGTATGTTTGTATGTTTCATGGTATTTGTCTGTCTGTCTGTCTGTAACTTTCATGGTATCTGTCTGTCTGTCTGTAACTTTCATGGTATTTGTCTGTCTGTCTTTAACTTTCATGGTATTTGTCTGTCTGTCTGTAACTTTCAAGGTATTTGTCTGTCTGTCTGTAACTTTCATGGTATTTGTCTGTCTGTCTGTAACTTTCATGGTATTTGTCTGTCTTCTGTAACTTTCATGGTATTTGTCTGTCTGTCTGTAACTTTCATGGTATTTGTCTGTCTGTCTGTAACTTTCATGGTATTTGTCTGTCTGTCTGTAACTTTCATGGTATTTGTCTGTCTGTCTGTAACTTTCATGGTATTTGTCTGTCTTCTGTAACTTTCATGGTATTTGTCTGTCTGTCTGTAACTTTCATGGTATTTGTCTGTCTGTCTGTAACTTTCATGGTATTTGTCTGTCTGTCTGTAACTTTCAAGGTATTTGTCTGTCTGTCTGTAACTTTCATGGTATCTGTCTGTCTGTCTGTAACTTTCATGGTATTTGTCTGTCTGTCTGTAACTTTCAAGGTATTTGTCTGTCTGTCTGTAACTTTCATGGTATTTGTCTGTCTGTCTGTAACTTTCATGGTATTTGTCTGTCTGTCTGTAACTTTCATGGTATTTGTCTGTCTTCTGTAACTTTCACGGTATTTGTCTGTCTGTCTGTAACTTTCATGGTATTTGTCTGTCTGTCTGTAACTTTCATGGTATTTGTCTGTCTTCTGTAACTTTCATGGTATTTGTCTGTCTGTCTGTAACTTTCATGGTATTTGTCTGTCTGTCTGTAACTTTCATGGTATTGTCTGTCTTCTGTAACTTTCATGGTATTTGTCTGTCTGTCTGTAACTTTCATGGTATTTGTCTGTCTGTCTGTAACTTTCATGGTATTTGTCTGTCTTCTGTAACTTTCATGGTATTTGTCTGTCTGTCTGTAACTTTCATGGTATTTGTCTGTCTGTCTGTAACTTTCATGGTATTTGTCTGTCTTCTGTAACTTTCACGGTATTTGTCTGTCTGTCTTTAACTTTCATGGTATTTGTCTGTCTGTCTGTAACTTTCAAGGTATTTGTCTGTCTGTCTGTAACTTTCATGGTATTTGTCTGTCTGTCTGTAACTTTCATGGTATTTGTCTGTCTGTCTGTAACTTTCATGGTATTTGTCTGTCTGTCTGTAACTTTCACGGTATTTGTCTGTCTGTCTGTAACTTTCATGATATTTGTCTGTCTGTCTGTAACTTTCATGGTATTTGTCTGTCTGTCTGTAACTTTCATGGTATTTGTCTGTCTGTCTGTAACTTTCATGGTATTTGTCTGTCTTCTGTAACTTTCATGGTATTTGTCTGTCTGTCTGTAACTTTCATGGTATTTGTCTGTCTGTCTGTAACTTTCATGGTATTTGTCTGTCTTCTGTAACTTTCATGGTATTTGTCTGTCTTCTGTAACTTTCATGGTATTTGTCTGTCTGTCTGTAACTTTCATGGTATTTGTCTGTCTGTCTGTAACTTTCATGGTATTTGTCTGTCTGTCTGTAACTTTCATGATATTTGTCTGTCTGTCTGTAACTTTCATGATATTTGTCTGTCTGTCTGTAACTTTCATGGTATTTGTCTGTCTGTCTGTAACTTTCATGGTATTTGTCTGTCTGTCTGTAACTTTCATGGTATTTGTCTGTCTGTCTGTAACTTTCATGGTATTTGTCTGTCTGTCTGTAACTTTCATGGTATTTGTCTGTCTGTCTGTAACTTTCAAGGTATTTGTCTGTCTGTCTGTAACTTTCAAGGTATTTGTCTGTCTGTCTGTAACTTTCAAGGTATTTGTCTGTCTGTCTGTAACTTTCATGGTATTTGTCTGTCTGTCTGTAACTTTCATGGTATCTGTCTGTCTGTCTGGAACTTTCATGGTATCTGTCTGTCTGTCTGTAACTTTCATGGTATTTGTCTGTCTGTCTGTAACTTTCATGGTATCTGTCTGTCTGTCTGGAACTTTCATGGTATCTGTCTGTCTGTCTGTAACTTTCATGGTATTTGTCTGTCTGTCTAACTTTCATGATATCTGTATGTTTGTATGTTTCAAGGTATTTGTCTGTCTGTCTGTCTGTCTTATAACATCAAAGCATCTCGTCCTACAACATACTGATAATACATGGAAGCCACTACCGGAACTTCCCCGCAAATATACGCAGCACAGATGAGGGAATTTCAGCATTGGTAGGTTTTAATCTCTCTCTCTCTCTCTTATTCTATCTCTCTCTCGTCTTTAGTGGACCTTATAAGCCCGCAATGCCAGAGAGTTCGAAGCAGTCCAATGAGTCAGCGACCTTTCCAACACACAAGAAAGAAGAAGATAAAGGAAATGAGAAAAGCAGAGGGAAATAAAAAGATGGTTTTTTTTCGAACACACAATAAGGAGATGGGAAAAGAAAAGGAAATTTAGAAGATAATTATTTCTGGCGTTTTGGTTTTTTGGTTTTTGGCGTTTGGTTACAATTTTTTCTCCTTGGCCAGTCCCTTATGAAGCTAGAAATAATTACTGAGAACACAAATACGAGAATGACGTCTTTGTTCATATAAGCTTTCATCAATTCCAACTACATATCAAATACTTATAAATACTAAGAATACTCTGTTATACCTATCAGTTTATGGCATTTAGAGAAACCACTGAAGCTTAAATTTTTTGTGTGTGTGTGTGAAAGTGCGTTCAAATATTCACCTACATGTAATTGTTTATTGACTAAATGTGACATAATTACCACGAATACTCTACGATACCTTTTAATTTATGGCCTTGAGAGAAACCACTGATACTTTGATTTATACACAGTGATAAACCGCTCGAAACAGAACTCAAGGGAAGAGAACAGAAGTATATACAGCCAAATTCCCAACATCCGACCTCCAAACATCCGACTTGTCCAAACAACCGACTTTTTTCACCACCACATTGTGTCTTGTTTTGGCCATTTATTTTACTTTGTTTTTTTTATAGTTTTTAGAAAACATTGATTTGTGGCTTTATTTATTCATAAATTTTACTTTCGCGT
>JACEEZ010022484.1:550546-555546 GCA_016584305.1 Chionoecetes opilio
AGTCCCAGCCTCCTACTCCTCCCCCTTATTCCCCTTAGTTCAAGCCTCCTACTCCTCCCCCTTATTCCCCTTAGTTCAAGCCTCCTACTCCTCCCCCTTATTCCCCTTAGTTCAAGCCTCCTACTCCTCCCCCTTATTCCCCTTAGTTCAAGCCTCCTACTCCTCCCCCTTATTCCCCTTAGTTCCAGGCTCCTGCCCCTCCCCTTATTCCCTTTGTTCCAGGCTCCTACTCCTCCCCCTTATTCCCCTTAGTCCCAGCCTCCTACTCCTCCCCCTTATTCCCCTTAGTCCCAGCCTCCTACTCCTCCCCCTTATTCCCCTTAGTTCCAGCCTCCACTCCTTCCCCCTTTTCCCCTTTGTCCCAGCCTCTACTCATCCCCCCTTATTTCCCCCCTTTGTTCCAGCCTCCTACTCCTTCCCCTTTTCTCCTTAGTCCAGCCCCTACTCCTTCCCCTTTTTCTCCTAGTCCCCGCCTCCCACTCCTTCCCCTTATTCTCCTTAGTCCAGCCTCCTACCCTTTCCCCCATTTCCTTAGTCCCAAACCTCCTACTCCTTCCCCTTTTTCCTTAGTCCAGCCTCCTACTTCTCCCCTTATTCTCCTTAGTCCCAGCCTCCTACTCCTTCCCCCTTTTTCTCCTTAGTCCAGCCCCCACTCCTTCCCCTTATTCTCCTTAGTCCCAGCCTCCTTTCTCCTTCCCTTATTCCTTAGTCCCAGCCTCCTACTCCTTCCCCTTTTCTCCTAGTCCAGCCTCCTACTTCTCCCCCTTATTCTCCTTAGTCCCAGCCCCCTACTCCTCCCCTTTTTCCCCTTAGTCCAGCCTCCTATTCTCCCCTTATTCCCCTTAGTCCCAGCCTCCTACTCCTTCCCTTTTCTCTTAGTCCCCGCCTCCTACTTCTCCCCTTATTCCCTTTGTCCCAGCCTCCTACTTCTCCCCTTATTCTCCTTAGTCCCAGCCTCCCTTTCCCTACTCCTTCCAGCTATTCTCCTTATCCCATCCAGCCTCCTACTCTCCCCCTTATTCCCTTAGTCCCAGCCTCCTACTTTCCCCCTATTCCCTTAGTCCCCGCCTCCTACTCCCCCCCCTTATTCTCCTTAGTCCCAGCCTCCTACTTTCCCCTTATTCCCTAGTCCCCGCCTCCTACTTCTCCCCTTATTCCCTTAGTCCCAGCCCCTCCCCCATCCTTCCCCTTTTCTCCCCTTTGTCCAAGCCTCCTACTTTCCCCCTTATTCCCCTTAGTCCCAGCCTCCACTTTCCCCTTTCTCCTTAGTCCCGCCCTACTTTTACCCTTATTCTCCCAGTCCCCGCCTCCTACTTCTCCCCCTTATTTTCCCCTTTGTCCAGCTCCTACTTCTCCCCCTTATTCTCCTTAGTCCCAGCCTCCTACTTCTCCCCTTATTCCCTTAGTTCCAGCCTCCTACTCTCCCCCTTTTCCCCTTATTTCCAGCCTCCTACTCCCCCCTTTTTCTCTTAGTCCCAGCCTCACTTCCCCTTATTCCCCTTATTTCCAGCCCTCCTACTCCCACCTTATTCCCCTTAGTTCCAGCCTCCTACTCCTCCTTTTTCTCCTTAGTTCCAGCCTCCTACTCCTCCCCCTTATTCCCCTTAGTTCCAGCCTCCTACTCCTCCCCCTTTTTCCCCTTACTTCCCGACCCTTATTTTTGGTTCCTGGTAAACACTGCGCCTCTTGGAACACGTGGAATTCCTGTCATTTCATGGTCTTAGAAGATAATTTGTTAGTTATTGTTAGTTATATATATGCATAGAAAGAGACGATAGCAAGGGAAAAGATAGAAGGCTGGGGGGGGGGGGGGGAGAGAGAGAGAGAGAGGAGAGAGAGAGAGAGAGAGAGAGAGAGATTCAGATTCAGATTCAGATTCAGATATTTATTCTCCATTTGACAATGGTTATTCTTTACATGTTAACATATAAAAACAATATCATAAGAATATAATATATTATATAGGCTTAAATCTATGTAGGATATTCGTCCATAGGGGATTCGTCATTAAAAAATAAGGGAAAGATAACATTTTAAAACTAATAAAAGAATTCCATAATAAAAAACAATAAATTAAAATATTATTTGTTAAAACACAACTCAGTACCTGCTATGTGTCAAATTGCTCACTTAAAAGATGATTAAACAACTGTTTTTTAAATGAGGATAAGGTGTTAGCATTCCTAACGTTTGTGGGGAGAGTGTTCCATAATTTTGGTCCTGCCACAAGCACAGACCTTTCTCCCATGTTGGTATTAGTTTTAGGGACATACAATTGTTGTTGTTGTCTGGTAGGAAGAGAACGTATATCTCTTACTGTTGGCAAGGACATTAGGTGTTCAGGGATATATCCGTTGATGATGTTGTAGGTCATTTTTACCAAGTTCATATTTGTATTATTATATATTTTTAGCCACCCGAGCTGCCTCAAAAAGGTGTCTGTGGCGTGGTCACGTTTGCTCCGCGCCCAACGCTACTTTAGCAGCAAAGTTTTGCAGCTTTTGAACTTGATATAAGTGAGTTGTATAAGTGGCACCCATATTTTGATGCCGTAGTTAATGATGCTCAAGACAAGAGAGTGAATGGATATTAGTCGTGCGTTTTTGTTCAAATTTTCTTTGATTCGGTTTACATAAATCAACTTTACCAAGAGTTTTCCTTCTAATTTCATTTATGTGGCTATCAAAATTCAAATAATTATCGAAATGGATACCAAGATTTTTTAATGATTTACTTGGAACAATCACGCATCCGTTCAACTCTTAAGCAGGTGTTGGGTGGTATTTCGGAGATTTTACTTTCTGCTTCCCACAAACATACACTGGGTTCTTTTTAGTGTTTAACATCAAACCATTTGCATGGAAGTAGTTTTTAGTTAGGGCCAGTGTGTTTTCGCCCTGAGGATGAGCTCATCAAGTTTGTCAATGGTTACCGGTATGTATGAGCTGGGTGTCGTCAGCATATTGGAGTACAGGGACAGTCAGAGATATAGTGTGAAAAATCTTTAACAAATATTAGAAAAAAATTTGGGCCGAGTACTGACCCTTGTGGCACACCATATGGAATTTCAAAGATTTCTGATAGTGCTTTTCCCATTCGTACACGTTTTGTGTCTGTTATGCAGAAAACTTTCAAACCAGAAGTTGTCAATATTCATCTTCGATAGCTTACTCATTAGGGATACATGATTAAAAACTATCAAAAGCCTTTTACAAATCACAAAAAATAATAAGTGAAATTTTCCTATTATCAATGTTATCGTATAGTACATTAGAGAGTTTTGTAAGAGCCGTTTCGGTTGATAATCGAGCTCTGAAACCATGTTGGGTATTACTCAACAGATGGTTCTCTTCTAGATAGTTAGTAAGCTGATTTGCTATAACCTCTCTAGTATTTTGAAAGAGAGAGAGAGAGAGAAGAGAGAGGGGAAAAGAGCGAGAGAGGAGAGAGAGAGAGAGAGAGAGGAGAGAAGAGAGAGAGAGAGGAGAGGGAGAGAGAGAGAGAGAGAGAAAAGAGAGAGAAGAGGAGAGGAGAGAGAGATGAGAGGGAGGGGAGAGAGAGAGAGAGAGAGAGAGAGAGAGAGAGGAGGAGAAGAATGAGAGAGAGAAGAAGAGAGGAGAGAGAAGAGGAGAGGTTTTGGAGGACAAACGGAACCATGAGATAAATAAAGGAAAGAAAGGAAGGAAGGAAGGAAAAAGGAAGGAAGGAAGGAAGAAGGAAGGAAGGAGAAAAAAAAGGAAGGAAGGAAGGAAGGAAGGAAGGAAGGAAAACAGGAAGGAAAAGGAAGGAAGGAAGGAAGAAATGAAGGAAGGAAGGAAAACAAAAGGGAAGGAAGGAGAAGGAATAAGGAAGGAAGGAAGAATACAGGAAGGAAGGAAGGAAGAAAGGAAGGAAGGAACGAATACAGGAATGAAGGAAGGAAGGAGAGAAGGAAGAAAGGAATGAAGGAATGAAGGAAGGAAGGAGAAAAGGAAGGAAGGAAGGAATACAGGAAGGAAGGAAGGAAGGAAAACAGGAAGGAAGGAAGGAAGGAAGAAAGGAATGAAGGAATGAAGGAATACAGGAAGGAAGGAAGGAAGGAAGGAAAACAGGAAGGAAGGAAGGAAGGAAGGAAGAAAGGAATGAAGGAATGAAGGAAGGAAGGAGAGAAGGAAGAAAGGAAGGAATAAATGAAGGAAGGAAGGAGAAAAGGAAGAAAGGAAGGAAAACAGGAAGGAAGAAAGGAATACAGGAAGGAAGGAAGGAATACAGGAAGGAAGGAAGGAAGGAAGGAAGGAAGGAAGGAGAGAAGGGAGAGAGCAAGGTGTAGTAATACTATGAAGGCCACGCAATGACGTCACTCCCAAATCAAACGGAACACGAGATTATGAATGAAGGAGGAACGGCAAGAGGAAAAAACCAGGAGGAAAACAAAGGATAGAGGAAGTAAGGAGGAGGAAGGAGGAAGAGCAAAAAAACTTGTTCTTCCTTACTCCCTACCCAGAAGACAAAAAAAGACTGGATTCCATGAGAAGAAACTAGTAAGTGTGATGGCCTGCTGGGTGACGTCAAGAGAGTGTAGGTAGAGGGGGGGGATGTGGGGGGTGTTGGGGGTGGGTAAGGGGATGTGGGGGGTGTTGTTTTGGGGGGTAAGGGGGATGTGAGGGGTGTTGGGGGTGGGTAAGGGGGAATGTGGGGGTGGTTGGGTTGGGGTAAGGGGGATGTGGGGGTGTTGGGGTGGGGGTAAGGGGGATGTGGGGGGTGTTGTGGGTGGGTAAGGGGGATGTGGGGGGTGTTGGGGGTGGGGTAAGGGGGATGTGGGGGGTGTTGGGGGTGGGGTAAGGGGGATGTGGGGGTTTTTTGTGTTGGGGGTAATGGGGAGTGGGGGTGTTGTGTTGGGTAATGGGGATGTGGGGGGTGTTGTGTTGGGGTAATGGGGATGTGGGGGTGTTGTGTTGGGGTAATGGGGATGTGGGGGGTGTTGTGTTGGGGTAATGGGGAGTGGGGGGGTTTGTTGTGTT
>JACEEZ010022484.1:560546-563046 GCA_016584305.1 Chionoecetes opilio
CGGTATTCTCGTCTCTTTTCCTCTCTCTCTTTCCTCTCTTTTCCTCCTCTCTCTCTCTCTCTCTCTTCTTTACATATAATTCCCCTCCCCCCTCCTCTCCTCCTCCCCTGTATGACGAGATAAAAAGTCAGGTCAAAATAAAACGACAAAATTATATGTGGAGATTTAACCTCCCGCGTATAAACGGAATAATAATTTGCTGATAGAAAGGTAGCGTTTGTTTTGTTTTGGTAAACGAAGTATATTTAAATCGGGGGTTTTCCGTGGGGGCCTACAAGGGTAAAGTATCTAGTTTTTATTTTTCATCCCGACATTGTTTATTTTTTTACTGCGATATAGGTGAAATTTGGGGAAAACAGGATCACGGGTTTAATCAGAGCGGCTTAAATTGCAACGTGACATCACAGAAAATCGGTTTTTGTTCCCAAATTTATAATAAAGCAGATTTCACAAAGTCAGCGGGTACTAAGCGAATTTGATTGGATTGCCCAAACCCACTAAATGGTAATAACGCGAAAACTTTGGTGTAATCTATTCACAAATAAACTCCAATCGGTTGTTAAAAAAATATGTTCCCATGGTAAGAAAGTTTAAATAACATAAACAGACCCCTGGGGGATGACTAATGAGATCCAACAAATCTTGGAAAAGGGCCCCGAGCGTATAAAGTTTAAAGCGATCAAATGCGGACTGCGTTTCTAGAGAATACAATGACGTAAAGGGGTCGTTGCAAAAGGATAATTAATTAAAAAAGGGCGGGGGAGTACGAAAAGAAAAAAATCCCCCAAAAAAAAAAAGGAATCCAAATCAAACCGGAAAAAGGTTCTTTCAAACGTTGGGAAGTAAGAAAAAATGTAAAAAAAAAATTAAAAAAAATGGGCCACTGAAAAAAAATAAGAATAACCCCTTGGTAAATGATATAAGAGTATGGCGTCCGACTCAAAAAATATTTAAAAAGCGGTTTTTATTAAAGGGGGGAAGACGAAACTCCATTAAAAGAACCATAAAATGTATGGGGGACCAAAGTGTAGAGGGGTATAGGAGAGAAACGTAGGGAGAAATATCAAAAAGTATTTTAAAACTAAAACCCAGCAAATCCGTGGGGGTGGAAAAATTGCTGAGATTATTTCGCAATGTCAAAGTCAATTTTTGTTTAAAATTATTTTAAAAAGCAAATGGACAAAATTTTTTATATTAAAATTTTAGTAAATTACAATTTTTCAAAAAAGAAAGGCCTCCCCAAGAAAAATTACGCCCAATTTTTAAATTTTATTTTAAACTATTTTGGGAAAAAAAAGGAATTAAAATTTTTTTTCGAAAAAAAAAAACTCAAATATTAAAAGGATGGATTTCGAAATAAGAGATTTGTTAAAACAAAAACCTAATCGATTTTTTTTTAATGTATTTATTCAAAAAGGAACGCTAAAAATTCCCTCGGATATAATATACCTTGATTTTAAAAAAACCCCTTAAATACAGTTCCCAAAAGCGATTTTTGGACCAAGCAAAGGGCAATGGCTTAGGAGAGCAGTTAGACATGGTGGCGATTGGTTTTAAATCGTTTAAAAAAAGGGTAGTAAAAATGGCGAGGCATTGATTTGGGTAGATGTTAATAGGGGGGCCCAGGTCGGTCGGGGTTTTCCTTTTTTTGATATATATATATATATACAATGATCTGGTCTGCGGACTGTTTTAATATCGAAATTTGCAGAGACACCAAATTTGGCGGTAAAGCTATATAGAGAAAACTGCGAACTCTTACAACGTGATCTCGCAAAAATATCGACTGGAGTGATAAAAAGGCTATTAAAATTCAATTCCCATATAGTAAAGTAATGCAAAATTTGGCAAGAAAAACCCCAAATATAATATCAAATGCAAAAAAAATCGTTTAAATGAAGTACAGCAGGAAAACGATTTAGGGGTACATCATAAGATTTAAACCGTCCGCATGCCTAGCGCCAGTAAAAAGGCGAATTGATGTTGGGCTTTATTAAACGCAACTTTTAACATAAACTCCGAAAGTAAGGCCCCGATTAACAGTCTTTGGTTTGGCCGCTTTGAATATGCCCTTCAATTCTGGGCCGTTTCGTAAAAAATCAAGCCAAAATTTGGAACAGTGCAAAAAGAAACAACCAAACAAATTCCCCCTCTGCGAAATTCATCTTTTGAAGAGAGACGGGGGAAAACTAATAGTTTTCCCTTTAAAGATCGTAGAATCCGTGGGGGGTTTATAGAAACCCGTAAGTCCCAAAAGGGGTTTATGTATTTAAACAAGAGAACCCATTTGAACTTTTCCCAAAAGGGCAACAAGAAATAACGGTTTTTAAAAATAAAAGGTCAGGTTTCATCACAGATCTCCGTAAAAATTATTTCAATGTTAGATTTTTTCGAGGAACAAGTTTCCAGCAAATGTTGTCGAAGCCCGCACAATAATACATTTTAAAAACAGGGCGGGCGCACACGTAAAGTAAATGGTTTGATAGTGCCCCGCGAATTC
>JACEEZ010022484.1:575546-578046 GCA_016584305.1 Chionoecetes opilio
AAAAAAATCTAAAACAAAAAAAAAAAAAAAACGGACAAAAAAAACACTACTGGGAAAAAAAAATATATAATATATAAACAAATAAAAAAAAAATAAAAAAACAGAATCTAAAGAAAAAAAAAAAAAAAAAGGGAAAAAAAAAAACTACAAAAAAATAAAAAATAAAAAATAGAAAAATAGATAAATGAAAATAGAAAAATAATAAAAGAAAAATAAAAAATAAAAATAAAATAAAAAACGGGATCTAGTGCTGGGTCTTCTCGCGGCGGGTGAGCAGAATCAAATAAGTTCTAAGCCAGAAAGGGCGTTTCCTAGCATTACAAAAACTTTATTGTGCTGATAAACATCGAAATCTGGGGAAGTTGTTAATGCCTTTGGGACCAGTTGTGTTCAAAGGGGTTTATATTCATTTTTATTTTTTATGACTTTTGTGGTATTTTAGAATGCATGTGTTAAAACCCTATAATAATCACATAATAATCCTATAATAATCCTATAAAATCCAAAAAACCTAATCCTATAATAATCCAAAATTTTAAAAAAACCATAATAATCATAAAAATCCTAAAATAATCACATAATAATCCTAATAAAATCAATAATAATTATATTAATCACTAAAAATCCTAAAATAACAATAATAATCCTTATAATCACATAATAATCTAAATAACCCTATAAAAATCCATAATAATCCATAATTCCATAATAATCCATAAATCCTAAAATCCTATAATAACCCTATAATAATCAAATAAAAATCCTAAAATAACACTAAAAACCCTATAATAATACATAAAAATCCTATAATAATCACATAAAAATCCTATAATAATCACTAAAAACCCTATAAAATCACTAAAAACCCATAATAATCAAAAAAAATAATAATCCTAAAATCCATAAAAAATCACAAATAATCCTATAATAATCACTAATTAATCCAATAAAATCCATAAAAAATCCAAAAATAATCCTAAAATAATCCTTTTTCATAAAACCCCATAAAAAATCCTATAAAAAATTTCCTTAAAAATCACTAATAATCCTAAAATAACACATAAAAATCCTATAATAATCACATAATCCTATAATAATCACATAATAATCACATAATAATCCATAATAATCAATAATAATTTTAAAATATCACATAAAATCCTATAATAATCACAAAATATCCTATAAATAAAATAATAATCCTATAAATCACATAATAATCCTATAATAATCACATAATAATCCTATAATAACAAATAATAACCCTATAATAATCACATAACCCTATAAAAATCACATAATAACACATAAAACCCTATAATAATCACAAAATAATCCTAAAATAATCACATAAAAATCCTATAAAAATACATAATAACCCTAAATAACACATAATAATCCTAAATAATCACATAATATCACATAAAATCACATAAAATATCAAAATCCCAATTTTTTTTTTAAAACCCCTTTACGCCAGATATTTCCTTTGCTATAAAAAAAATGTATGTTGTCGACCATAAAAACGAAAAGTAATGAATTACCAAATTAGTTAGTCGAAAAGGATATTAAAAGTCATATTATAAAACATTGCTTTTTTCACAAAATTTTTCTAATGGTCCCAAATTAAAATAAAATTTACATCTGGGGCCTAAAGGGTTATTGATATTTTCCTTAAAAAAAATATGTGCTATGCTTTACTTTTATCCCTATATCCCTGAAACCAAAAGTAGACCCCAGGGCTCGGATGACAGGCCGGGAGGTTTTTTTTTAATGTGCGATTGGGAAAACCAAAAAAGGTAAATTATAAAGCTTCCTGCCAAAATCGTTCCTTTTCGGCAGGAACTATTTTCACCACCAAACCTAAAAAAAAAAATTGCTTGGTGCATGAAAAAAGTTTGCTTAAGAATAAAAGGGGATTTGGGGCATGACCTTCTAATTACCTTTTCCGGGTTTTCAACAAAGCACAATTTTTTAAAAAATTCCCCACAAAGAAACTCTACAAAGACTTTTAAGTCTTATAAAAAATACGATAACAAAGATTTTTCCTACAAACCCCCTCCCTTCCCTTTTTTCCCCTTTTTTCCCTTTGTTAAGCCTTGGGCCCAAACATATATTTCCATAGTAATTTACGACCAAAGACGATTTTAAAGAAAATAGACTACTTTTATATATCATCGATTATATCCTTGTCCACCCCTAATTTGGTTTTATTATGGTCTTTTCGTAAATTTTTTGGGGATCATCAGACGTTTTATATAGCAAGGAAAAATCTGGGCTTAAAAGGGGTTAGATATTTAAGTGTCCGTACTTTAAGTGAAAGAGGGCTTTAAATAAAAAAAGAAGAACTAAAGGCACTAAACCTCATACGAAAAAAAAAAAAGAAAAAAAGGGCGCTGTAAAACGTAATTAAAATCGCATTGGAGAGAAACAATGTAGCCAAGAGAAAAAATTGTAGCCAAGAGAAACAATTGTAGCCCAAGAGAAACAATTTTAGCCC
>JACEEZ010022486.1:0-15152 GCA_016584305.1 Chionoecetes opilio
ATTACCTGACCTTACTACCGCACCAGCAACCTCCCTCGTTAGGTAGAAACGGGTCTAAATCCGTTCCAGCCAAGAAAAAACTTTTTATAAAACTTCTGCCCCAATCACAAGCCAGCAAGACAAATTTGCAGGAAAAAGAATGGATGCCAGACCCCCCTTATCCCCACTCAAATGCAATCAACATAATTTGTCTTGTTTATTTGGAACCCCTTGGGGGTTTTAAAGGAGTTTTAATGATCGATAGTAAGAATAAAGGAAGGAGCCGTGTTGTAGTGATTTAGTGGTTAAAATGTGTGTAAGCCCCGATTAAAATATGAATTTGTTTTTACGGGGTGGAGAAGAATTTTTTCCCGTCACCCCCCGGCGCCCCCCCCCACCAAACCCCTTTTAAATCCTCTTTTTTAAAGGTGACACCGTTGCTAACTGTAAATAAGAACAATATAACAGCTACCATAATCATACGATGAAATAACGAGTATTTTGACGTTAAACCCTGCCCATCTTGCTGGCAGAGGAATGGGCGGCCACCCCGCCCTGCCCCTCCACGAAAAAACCCCCCGTTACCCGCCTCACCTGTGTCTTCCTGAAGAAAACAGGTCAGCTCCCACGCATGTGATAGCACCTTAGGATTTCACCGGGGATCATAAAAATTCCCAAGGGGTCCTCCACCCCTACTAAATTTTACCAAGGAGATCCCCCCGGGGAATCTTTTGCCCATGGTGTTGTCTTGCCTGGTCCGCCATATGTGCTGCTGCTCCCGCAGCAGCGTGCCGGGCGTGGATGAGACGCCTTGTTGTAGTATTTTAATCTCTTTATCCTATACCCCAGTGGTGATTACGGACCGTACGGGACCGGACCGGGCCCGGTCTTAAGTAGAACTGGACGAGGTCGCTGTTATAAAAAAATAAAAAAAAAATTTTTTTTTTTTTTTTTTTTTACAATGTGGCCTATTGCCCCTGAGGCAGAGGTCCTAAGGCCCAGATGGTAGGGCCCCGGAGGTCCACTTGAAAGGGTGTGATGGTTGGCCCTCGCCCGTGGTGGCGAGGGGAGAATGATAATACACCGAGTGGCGACTTTCGACCGTGATCAGGGGGCCCCCCCCCGACCGGTCGTAAGAGAACTGGAGTAACAAATTTTGTTTATAAATTTTTTTTTTTTTTTTTTTTTTTTCATTTGTGCCTATAGCGCCCTTTTGGCAGGGACTACTAAGGCCCCGGATGTTGGCCCTGGCGTTCACTTCGGGTGGATGGTTGGCCTTGCCGTGGTGGCACAGGTAGAATGATAATTATGTAATGATATTATAATCTCATATTTTATCAACATTTTTGTTGTTCATTATTGTTATAAACCATCGTATCACCGAGTTCGAACCCCGATTTGGAAAAAAACCCAAAAATCTTTCTGCACCGTCGAGTGGATAAGAACACCCACATGCTGCCCATTAACTCTACCTTGGATTGTGAGTGATCGGATGACGCAGGGGGGGCGGCATGAGCCTCTAATCACAGGCGTCATAAAAACCCAATAATACAGTAAACCTCGCGTATTCGGACCGTCTTTATTCGGATTCCGACATTATTCAGACCTTTTTTTTCTTTCTTTTTTTTTCTTTTTTTTTTACAATATGGCAGAGTGGCAAGAATTTATGTGAAAGCCCTGATTATCATAATTGCATTATTTCATTATTGCATCCCTAAATGTTATTTACGTCAAAAAAAATGAATTATGAACGTAGAAAGGGCAAAGTAGTTTGGCGTAGTTCCATCTTAGCCATGGGGTAAACACATGCCCACAACAAGATCATAATATTCCCTCCTAAAATTACCACAGAAAATGTAAATAAACACAAACAGGGGCCCAAACTTGAAAATATTTTACTCGCCAACTGTTGAAAGTCTAACGCACTTGTCTCGTCCTGGACGCAAGAAAAAAGTTTCAAAGAAAACTTTGAATATTACCAAAAGACAGCTAGTGAAATCTCCTACCAAAACAGCAAGATAATTAAAGTCAAAAAACCCACAGTTACTGGGGACAGTGTGTGTTTAAGGAGGGTCTCGTTACATCCGTTTAAAATCTTTCAATTTCTTAACCCACGCTAACCTTTCGTTGAGTAACCCCGTCTCCCCCACAATTTCTTTTGAACTAAAACCAATCTTATATAAGCTGAGAATACGGGTGATCTGGTCTGCAGTCAAACTGTGGCTTAGGCCCCATATCCAACTGAGCAAAACCACTTTCCCGAAATGTTTTGGGGACGTTTTGGGAAATCAAGCCGGGACTGACGATAAGAAAAAATATGTCCTGGGTCACTGACCATTAATGACTAAAGATTTTAAAAACTGCAAGCAGGAAGTCAAGGCCGTGAGTGAGTTCCCAGACATCTTTTTTTTCAATCATTCCCCATAGGGAAACGCAAGGAGGGAAATTAAAGAAATTTGTCAGGGAGCGTGACGGATGCAAGACACCGCCAAATTCTCTGTCTTCCACTGTATTATCTACAGATTTTTTGAAATTTGAAAATTGGTCTTAGGAACCAGAAAACAGCTGTGCTGGACTTGATATCATTATTTGATTTTCTACTAATACAAGCCGGACACCCTAATATCCCGGACCTATATAGGGGTGCGTACCGGTGTTTCCCGGGTACCTATTTTCCACAGTGCCGAAGTTCCCCGTCACCTATGAGGTACTAGAAACCTATATTCCCCGGTCCCGATGTTTCCCGTTATCTCTGTTATATTTTCAAACCTTTTGAACCCTCTGAACCCAAAATTTTTGAACCCCTTTAAACCTATTTTTTTAACACTTTGAACCTATTTTTTTTTTAACCCTTTGCACCTAAATTTGTTTGAACCTTTGCACCCAAATTTGTTCCAACCCTTTGAACCTGATTTTTTCAACCCTTTCAACCTAAATATTTTTGAACCCTTTGAATTTAAAATGTTTTTAACACTTTGAACCAAACCCTCTTTGAACCCTTTGAACCTAAATTTTATGAACCCTTTAAAACCTAAATTTTATGAACTCTTTTAACTAAACATTTTAAAACCCTTTGAACCTACATATTTTGAACCCTTTGAACCAATTTTTTTTTATCTTTGAACCTAAATTTTAAAAAACCCTTTTGAACCTAAATTTTTTTTAACCCTTTTCGAACCTAAAATTTATGAACCCTTTGAGCCTTAAATTTGTTTGGACCCTTTGAACCTAGATTTTTTTTAACCATTTGGCCCTAATTTTGTTAACCCTTTGAACCTAATTTGTTTTTTAACACTTTGAACCATATCTTTTTTAATTTTTTGAACCTAAATTCCTTTAACCCTCTGACCTAATTTTTTTTTTACCCTTTAACCTGATTTTTTTAACCCTTTGAACCTACACTTTTTTAACCCTTTGAACCTAACCTAACCAACCTAAATATTGGCACCTTATAGATAACGGGGAATATCGGTACCTATAGGTGTGGATCATCGGCACAGGGAAAAAGGTACCTCATAGGAGGCGGGGAACATCGGTCCCAGGGAACATCGGGATGACCCCCTATATAGTGCTCGCCAAAAATCTTTACCGGTTGACATCCTTACGCATGCAATGCCTTAAACATCAATTAAAAACAACAGAATGATAAGTTATTAAAATTTCACTGATCAGTTTTACAAATTTACGATATTATATACAGTAATAATATGGATGAACTTGAAAAATGTAATGCAGTAAGTCTACCACTGTACTGCAGAAGAGAGGGAAGGGAGGAGGGGGGGCCGGAGTCGGAGTCGGTAACTTAAAATTTCCTGGAGTCGGATTCGGAGTCGGAATTTTTTTATCTGACTCCACACCCCGGATTTACTTATACTATCACATACAAGCTAGAAAATAAAAATGGCTGATGAGCAGTGCTGAATGAAGATGATGAATAGTGAGTGTGTTCTTGTGTGAAAATTAATGTATATCGGACAAGTTGTTTTTTCTTATAAATTTCTTTCCAAAATCAGGGTGCGTCTTCCAAGATGCAGATTTATAAGCCGTAAAATACGGTAGTTGTATATGAATAATACCCATTAAAATGCGATTATTTTGTCTACATTCACCTAGAAAAATTATATTTCATAGCATACCCAAACAGTAATGAGCAAGCCTGGAGACTTTCTACTACCTCTCCTAATACCAGTCCCGAGCAGTTCGTTGCGGCGAGCGTGCAAAGGTTTACCACCAAATCTACCACCAAACCCACACTGTAGATGCGAGTTACCACCTACTTTGGGGGTTACCACCTCCAAGCACGTGGTTAGTGATTCGTGAATCTCCCCCCAGGTGTTCCTACCAAATCCCGCATGTAGCGCCAGTACTGTTTACTTCCCAAACATGGCTACACGGGCTGGTTGTTAGTGATTATTTCTCATTTATTTCACAATTTTTCATGTTTTTCTATATTTTCACACCCTCGGGAAAATACCCTACACTAACGGGGCAATCGGCTCTAACGGACCACTTCTCCCCCTTTTAGTCTGTTAAATCGAGGGTCGACTGAAGACTAAACCCTAGAATTATGGACTAAATGGGGAAATTAAGTTTTTTCGTGCAGGGAAAAAGTGTTTTTTTCACATTTATGCCCTAGGAGCCTATAGCGCCTGTAGGCAGTATGACCTCCACGGCCCGGGGGTAGGCCTGGGGTTTATTGAAGGCCCTGGAGGCCCTCGCCCGTAGTGGCGCATGTAGCATTTTTATAGTGGCCACTGTGATTAGACAGTGGTTCAAAAAGTTTGTCCAGACCTTTCTTTCATTCCTGATTTAATGCAGTCAAAAAATACCATGATCGATTTTATATCAAAAATATGTTCACTTTTTGCACCCAGTCCCCCCATTTTTTAATGATCCGCATTCAAAATCGAAAAATTCCCCGGCTTCATAAACAACCAGCAGCGAGCCCCATGGCTCGGTGAGTCACAGGGGAAAGCCTCCCACCCCTGCCTGAACAAATAGACATAGACCAAAAAAAATATGTACATCAAACCTCGATATAAACGGACCTGATGTAAGGATTTCGGTTTAAACGGACTCCATTTGGAGATTTTTTTTTTTTTTTTTTTTTTTTTTTTTTTTTTTTTTTTTTTTCATTTAGACCGCTTATCGCCGCTAAAATTAACTCAAATAATTGATTACAGGAGAACCTGTTTATCCGGCACCCTTGGGGGGAGCGCATCCCGGATAACTCATTTTGCCGTTTTTTTGAGTTACTCCTAGGGAAATCCCCCCAAAAATCCCAATAAATATGGGTTTCTGGAGGTTGTTTTGTTGTTGTTTTGGGGCTGCGGGGATCCCTTGGGGAAAATATGAGCCCTGGTGATGTCTTGAGCTACACGGCGCGGTAGTTGACCAGTTTTCCTCAGGAAGGCACGGGTTTGAGGCGGATGAGGGTGTTCCCGAGAGGGGGGGAACGCCAGCCCCCGCCAGCAGGGGGGCGGGTCAAAGGTGGTGACTTCAGGGGGGAGTGAGAAGTAGCCCTACACTGTGAGTGGAAGGGGGACACTGCAGCAGAAAGGTTCAATAGTTCCGGAAAATTCATGCACAAGGGGCAGGGGGGGTCGGGGGACAGACGGGGGCGATGCAGGTGAGCTGTGGTGTGTTGTCCCCCAGGCGGAGGCGGGGTGAGGTGACATCCAGGCGCGGGTTTTTTCCATCCACGGCTGGGGGGAAGATCACCGGTATTGGCCATGGGGGAGGGGAGGGCAACCGAGTGGTAATTCCAGGTGGACGGCAGACCCGGGGAGTTTAGACGTTGGCTGTGGGGGAGGGCAGAGGGAAGGGTGTCTTTTGTTTACATCTTTTAAGGGCCCACCCTGGCAGCAAAACAGCCACCTCTTTGCCGGGATACCACGGGGGGAGGGAACCCAGGAAAGGGGGGCCCCACCCACTTTGGGGAAGGTGAAGGGCCCTCGGGAGGTGTGGCGAGGGAGTGAGGACTGGAGGGGGGGGAGAGGGAGGGGGTGGAGGAGGAGGGGGATCTGTGTAGACCACACCCCTTCCCAACTAAATTCTCCCAAATTTTTTCTTGTTTTTGAAAAATTATACCTACCGTATTTCCCCGGGCCAAAGACGCACCTCGCAAAGACCCCCACCCCTTTTTTTACAAGGGGGTTTTTTAGAAAAAATAAAATATTGGGTTTTTGAGGGAAAAATAAATTTCGTAAATTTATAAAATTTATTAAAAAAAAAAAGGTTTTGTAGGGGAAAACAAATGATTAGAGCAGTACCTAAAAAAAAATTTTCACAGTGCAGGAATGTGAATAAAAAAATTAACTATAGTAAAATTAAAGGGAATGACGGTAATAAAAATCGGTATAATATATTCGGGTCCCCCCCACGAATGTTTTTAATATTTTGCTACCTATGACATAAGCTTAGATTTAATTTTAGGTATCCCTTTGTTGTTTTCGCAGTGTTAGCTTTGGGAATTTTTGAAGATGATTTGGTTTTATTTTGGTGGGGGTTTTTTAAAAAAGCCAGAACCTACCTACACCATTTTTAGCTTTTTTCATTCTGAGTATTTGAGCCCCATTTCCATGGCGAAATTTTAAATAATAAGGGAAATTTACACGAGTCCCAAAAAATCTCCCGTTATTTCAGCCAGAAATTAAGTTAGGTTAAATCAGTTAGTTAGGTTAGAGGGGGGGGTTTGGTTAGAACAGATGATTAGAGAAAAAACGAATTTCCCAAAATAATATGACAGTGTGAAGCGTAGCAATTTTTGCGGGGGGCCCGGGAGGGGCAGGTTCCCTCCCCCCCCACACACAATGTAAAAAAAATTTGAGCCCGACAAAAACGAGAGCCAGATTAATTCAAAACACATAAAAAACTACAGGAGGACTAAGTTTGGCCTCGAGATCGGGGGTTTCCCCAAAAACATAAATTTACGAAATTTTTAGTTAACACTTTTTGAAAAAGGTAGAAATCTTCCCTTGTTGTTATTTTTTGTAAGTTAAAGGGCACCATTGTGGGGACGAGATATTTCCCCGGGTTTTTACCCCTATAAATACACAGTCCGAGGGTTGATTTAGTTTCTTCAGGAAGGTGCAGGTAAAGGCTTTTTCATACTCGAAACACGGCAGCGTTCCGTCACCCGGGCCCTTTGTATTCACACTATTTGTCATGGTTCCGTAATTTTCGGCAGTTCCTGCTCACCTCTAAAAAAAAGGGGGGCCCTCAGATTTTATGGTTGAAGAAATTTGCTTTAATAGCATTCTAGTGGAGAAGAAGAGGATTTTAATTAAAAACACGTTTTGGGTACTAAACCCTTGAGAAAACAAGATTATAGCACGGACAGTTCATTACGTTAAAATATTCTTCCCAAAAAAACCTTTAAAGGACAGGACGGTGGTGTATTGGAGCCGTGCCCGGCGGCGCCCGTTTGTGAAAACAGTTTTTTGTTTGAATGTAAGAAATTCAACGGATGTGATGAGATGGTGCATGCCGGTCACCATGAGGTATGGGTGATTCGGCCTTGGGGGCGGACGATGTGGCGCCTGATGGGTCTTGGTCTTGGTGCACCTAGGGGAAGATTTTTTTGTCCCGTCTAATCTCCCGTTGCACCCTTTTTACTAGCATTTTTATACAGTTTCCTTATCCGTAGAGAACAGGGGTGAGGTTTGGGGGTCGGGGGTGGTAAAACCCCTATGCTGTCCCTACCCCACTGCTTACCACTGTAGCGGCGTTTTAAAAACAAACCACACACACACCCCGCATGGTTTTAGGCACCCCCTGTTGGGCCCAAGTTTAGTGGGTGACCTGACGCTGACCTGCCTTGTCCTCGCCGACACAACTGCAAACCGCCAGGTAATTCAGTCAGCCACGGACACAATAGACACCACGCGGAGCCCCTCTTATCCCCACGTTGTACAATGACCGCTGTAAATAAACTACGAAGCCACGACGCCCTTTCCCCACCTTGTGTGTATAGACAAACCCCCCCAAGATACTCCCCTTCCTCTCACGTCACACTAAAAAAAACACTTTAACACTCTCTTTTTTTCACATTCCTTTTATCAACAATACTCATTCCAGCGAAAAAATTTATCACCATTTTTTGCCTCCCTTCTATTCTCCTTCCAACTGTTGTCAATTGTGTGGCCCCAGTCGAATGGGGTTAAGGCTAAAAATAATATGCGGGATTTTTTTCTTTTTTATGGGGCGGGGGGTGACTTGAGTGGAGACCCATGGTGGGTGCGCGGAGGGCGTGCCGAGTGAAGTATCCCCGGTGAAACAGCAGGGCCTGAGATATAAGACGTTTTCCATGGAGAGCAGCCGGGGTTTTGGGGTGAGTTTACATCTGACACGGCCTCTTGGCAGCAACAACGCAATCTTGTTGCCCCCCGCTCTTGTTTTCTTTAAAAAACCAACCTTTTTTTAGTATTATGCATTACTGTTGATAAAACAGTTTTAATTTGTGTTCAGGGACTACCCCTCAACACGATCACTCCAGACCCCTTTGTAATACACCAACCCGGGTGTTCTGCATTCTCGCTGACCTTCCCTGCATAATATGGCCGCATTAGACGCAGGGTGAAAATTTTCATTCCTTTTAAGGGAAAAAAAAAATGCGTCTTATGGCCGGCAAATACGGTAATTAATGCCCGGGTCGATTAGTTTCCCTTTTTTGAGGCTGCCGTTTTTTTTAAATGCAGTTAAATAGGTTCTCCTGTATTTTTTCCCTTTTACTTTGGGAAGTTGGGTTTAAGGAGTTTGATGTATCAATATTAAGGAAAAAATTATAAGAATGAGCCAGTGTTGCTAGTGATTTTGTGGTACACGAGATGGGTGTATGTTTAAAATGTGACTATAGGTTATGGCTGGACTGAGTTCCCTGTCACCCCAACACCCCAATCTAAGGTGACATGAGTGTACATGGGCCTAAATAGTGACAGTGATAGAAATCACTTTACAACCATATAATATATAATAATGAGCATTGTACGATAATAAGCAATACTTTTTGGGAAACCACGCTGAATCTGGCCCTAGTAATTTTTTTCAATTTCACTAGGCTTTAGCTTTACTAGCACACGGTCGGGTTTTGTTGTGTTATTTTTATTTATTTCACGTGTAGGAGCGGACCAAAAATTTAGCAGTAGTCCAGCACTGTTTACCTCCCAACATAGTACACAGTTGGTTATATTTTTGATTTATTTTCATTTTTTTCACAATTTTTGTTTTTTTTATATTTTTCCCCCCCTTGGAAAAAAAACCTCGCTATAACGGACAACGGCTTTAAGGACCATCCTCCCCACCCTTAGTCCGTTATATCGAGGTTTTACTGTACTTTAAGAATTTTGGGTGTTTTTGATATTTTTTTTTTGTGATATGGCAATACTTGCATCCGTATGGGGGCAGCAAGAAACGTGCCTTTTCCCGACAGCTTTGCACCCATTTCCGACCTTTGCCATGAATGTGGGCTGCGCCGGGAGTGGCAGGGGGAGGGAGCCGGTGTGAAAACAGTGTCTTGCCACCTTTTTTCACCCGCCACGCAGGGTCGCACACATAATACGGCTAAAAAGATCGGAAATGGGTGCTAAGCTCTTTGGAAAGGCACAGTTTTTTGTGCACCCATACAGGATGCAAAATACAGTCAAACCTCGAATAACGGGGCCCCTATGTAACGGTCCCTTTGGTGACATTTTTTTTATTTTGCATATTAGATAGACCGCTTTTCGCCGCCTCGAATTGTAACTGACATAATTGTATTTTTTTTCATTTACTTTTGGAAAGCCGGGTTTTTAAAAAGTTTTTATGTTCACATATTAAAATATAATATAATAAGGAAAGGGGCCGTTTTGCTAGTGATTTTTGTGGTAGAAGGTGGTATTGTTTAAAATAGGACTTTAGTGTTTTGGGGGGCCGCTGCTACGTCTCCCGTCACCTCAACACCCAAATACCTTATCTAAGGTGACAGCAGTGCTACCCCCTGACCCCCAAATATGAACATGTATAGAACTGCACTTCACAACCATAAAATATATAATAATGGATTAGTCATGATAAAAAGCAATACCTTTGGAACCACGGCAAAACGGTCGTAGAATTTTTTTTAATTTCATAGAGTTGAGCTTGATAGTACACGGTTGGTTGTGTTTGTGATTTTTTCCATTATTTCACGTGTAGGAGCGGACCAAATTCAGCATGTAGTGCCAGCCCGTTTACCCCCAACATAGCTACACAGTTTGGTTGTGTTTTTGATTATTTCTATTTATTTCACAAAATTTTTTCCCTTTTTTTTTCCCTATATTTTTTTCCCCCCTTGGGAAAAACCTTCGCTATAACGGACAACGGCTTTTAAAGGACCACTCCCCCCTCCCTTTATTCCTTTTACGAAGTTTGACTGTATATGCCATATCGCAAAAAAAATATATCAGAAACACCCAAAAAATTTTTCAGGTACTATATTTTTTTTTGAGTCTACGATATTTGATCAGGCAGGGTAGGGGTTTACTCATGGACGTCCCAGCAGTTTCCTGCAACGGTGGAATGGGGCTGCTTTTTTTTCCCGGCTTTTTTCAAAAAATCAGTTTTAGGAAAAAAGGCGTGGAAATGAATTTTTTTTTGTGGATTAGGGATTTTGAATGAACTTCAATATAATTAGAAAGAAAAAAAAGGGTTGGACGATTACTTTAACCTTTCATCAGTCCGCACCCTCCAGACTTTAAACTATTTCTTTGGCAACCCCTTTTCAAAAGGTTGGTAAAGAAGTTTTAAAAATACCCTGTGAGCCCCAGATGATCTTTTACAGGAGGTCCCGAAGATACGAGCATTAGGTTCCCCTGGCATACTTGTAAAAAACGAAATCTCGTATAACGAAAACATAAATAATGGTAAAAAATAGGGTTTTTTTCCAGGACCCCCTCAATTAAAAAAAAAAAAAAAAAAAAAAAAAAAAAAAAAAAAAAATGTTTTTTTAAACTAAAATAAAAAAAAGCAAAAAACAACAAACACACGGCGTTAATTACCCACCCTTATACCTTTTTTCTGTAGAAAAAAAAATTCTGAAAGAGAAAAAGACACAAAAAAACAATGCACATTAATTAAACATAAACATAAATTACGTCATCAAGCTCATCACGTCACCAGCCCAAAGATAAACTGTTTTTAAAACTTTTGACCCAAACACAAGTCATCGAAAAAATTTCCGGGCAAGAAGGGATGCCAGGGCTGCTCTTGCCCCCTTTAGTCCCCCCCATCTCAAACTAATTTTGTTTTATTTGGAATGCTTGCGTTTTTTTTAAAGGGGTTTTTTTAAGACAGATAGTAAGAAATAAGTAAGGAGCCTGTGTTTTAGTGTTTGGTGGAGAAGGTGTTATGTGGGTTGAAAAAAGTGAATTTTGTGATATGGGGAGGCCCGGGGGCTAGAATTTCCCGTCATCACGCCCCGCCAGCAGTACCTCCTCAAAAACATCTTTAAATCACCCCTTTTTTAAGATGAAAACCCGGTGCTACCCCTTTATGAGAAAGACAGGGGGGGTATATAACATCTCATCATAATCACAAGTTGTATAAAACGATAATAAGACGTTATCCAGCGGCACCGCCACTCAAAACTTTTTAGTAAAACCCGCCGTCATCCGCCTCACCTGTGCCTTCCTGAAGGGACAGCAGCTTCCCCGCCCTGGATAGCACCATAGGATATCACCCGGGATATAGGTCCCCAAGGGGTTCCGCCCCTCTTCTAAAAATTCCAAAGATTCATCTCCCTTGGGTTTTAATGGTGTTGAATCACCTCCCGGGTTCATGGGCCGGCTTATGCTGCTGCTGCTGCTGCTGCCAAAAACCGCGCTGCCAAAATGGATGAAATCCCTTTCTTGTATTTCATCTTTTATCATATATATGAATGTATCCATCCAAATGCAACATATGCTACATTCACCTAGAAAAAATGATATTTCATAGCTACCAAACAATAATAAGCGACCCTGGAGACTCTACCTCTGCTAATCCAGCCCGAGCAGTCTTTGGCCAGTCGCATGTTTTTTTCAGTTTGTTTTATTTATGACAATTTTAGGAAAAACTCATATAGTCAGAAATGTTTTAATTTTGTAAATAATTTGTAATTTACCTTAGTAAATAACTTTAATTTACTCACCCCATTTTAAATGCCCGTATCATTGGTTTTTCGATTCGTTTTTGAAAATAGACCCAAATTTCACATTCGTTATGGATTCTGTATATCGAATGCTCGAAAAGGGGACCCCCCTGTTTCTATATAATATATATATAATATTTATATATATATATTATATATATATAATATATTTTATATATATATAGGGGGGTCCCTTTTATACGGCTTCGGTATCGAGAACCCCGAGATAGAATGGTAAATTGGGGTCTATTTTCAAAACGAGATCGAAAACCCAAAATGATACGACATTCAAATGGGGGGAGTAAAATTATCAATTTCAAAAGCAGCCCTACCACTCCCGGGCTGGACAAAGGGGGTTTTGGTTTGACCCCAGTGAGGTCCCCCCTAGGAAGCTGTGACTAAAGGGGTAATAAGCACATGGCGGGGGGCCTGCCCTTTAGGGGAAATTAGCAGGTGTGGTCCCAACCCTTTGGGACGCGTCAGGTCATCCCTAGCAAGGCTATGGCACAAATGTTAAAAAAAAAAAAAAAAATAAAAAAAAAAAAAAAAGACGTGACCTGAAGGGTAATTAAGCATATGGCGCGCCTGACCTTTGGGGGAAATTAGCCAGGGTGCTCCCCCAAACCGGGGGACCGCAGTCAGGTCATCCCTAGCAAGGCTATAGGCACAAATGTTATATAAAAAAAAAAAAAAAAAAAAAAAAAGGTGACCTAAAGGGTAATTAAGCATAGGGGCCGGCCTGAAGTGGGGGGAAATTAACAGGTGTGCGGCTCCAACCTTGGGGGGACCGCGTCGGCACCCCTACCCGGCGGACGAAAGAAATTTAAAGCATAGGGCGGCCTGACCTTTAGGGGTAATTAGCAGGTGTGCGGCCCCCAACCCTGGGACCGCTACCTCCCTTTTTGTAACGGGCGTCCCACAGTACAACGTCTTTTTTGCTTTTTATGCATGGTTTTTTTTTGTTTTAAATTAAAGTGCAGATGTTTTTTTGTGTGCCCTTTTTTTTTCTTTCAGAATGCTTTTTTCTAAGAAAAGGTAGTACAGTGTGGGTAATATAGACGCTGTGTTTTGTTGTGGGCTATGTTTATTTTTGCTTGAAAAACAGTCTTTTATTTTTATTTTTTTAATTATGGGGGCCCGGAACCCAAAAAAAATTTTTCCATTAGTTAGTGTTTGTAACGAGATTCGCTTAGAGTAGCCAGGTGGAAAATAATGTCGTATCTTTAGGACCTCCCTGTATTCAGTAAAACCCAACCTCATTTTTCCCGGGTAATGGGGGGGAATGGGCCCGGGAACCAAAAATCCGGAATCGCAACAGTCCGAGGCCATTACCCACCCCCCCTTTACCTACTCTGTATTTACTGTTGGGAACGCCAATATAACTACCCCCCCGCAGACTTTTCGTCACTTTGTTGTTGTTTTTTGGGCGCGAGGATCCCTTTTAGGAACACTGGAGCCCTGGTGAGTCCTATGATGCTATAAAAAGGATTGTAGTTGAAATGTTTCCTCAGGGAAAGGGACAGGTGAGGGGATGACAGCGTGTTGCCAGGAGGGGGGGCGCCAGCTGCCGCCAGCAGGGGGGGGCAGGGCACAGGTGGTGACTTTAGGGGGAGGGGGTGGAAATTTTTTAGCACACATGGTGGGAGTGGAAGCGCGGACACTGCGCAGAAAGCCTTGCCATATACTTTCCATAATATAACACAGTTGAGGTAATATGTCTATTGTGTTTTTGCATTTTTAAAATATTGAAACCCATTTGATTTTAAAATTTCAGTTTCATGCTTGGGGGTAAAAAGTTGGCGAGGAATTTTTTGAAGGGAAACCCAAAGTTTAAATACAAGAACATTTTGGTAATCTTCTTAAAATACCATGTTATATGAGACGAATGTATCGGAAAGTAATGAGATTTTTGGGTATGGTTATAAGATATGATATGATTGGGTTAGAAAAAGGATTTGAACAGGACTGGGGAAACGCCGTGGGTCCAATGAAAAGTGAAATATAATTATTTCGAATTTGCCAGGGTGTTTTCATGTAAAATTAAATTTTTAAGGGGTTTTTGTCCTCTTCAACTTTTTGGTTTGAGCACTTCTTGCTATGCAAAAAATGGGGGCTTTTTTATTTTATGAAAAAAAAGCTTTGCCCCGTAAAGTAACGGTTATTTGCACTATCATCAAATTTTATGTCTTTTCAGGATGGTTTCCTTGTAAACTAAGTGGGGCGAAGCCCCAACTAGACAGAGCTTGGATCCCCGTTGGCCCCCTTTGTTGGCGGGGCGAGGTTTTCTGAGTGAGGTGCCAGTTATCGCGGAGTGATGAAGAGGGGGGAAACCTTCTCCAAAAACTAGCGGCATCCGGGGGGTGTTGACAAGCGGGGGTACCCCGTGGAGGAATTGCGAAGGCCCCGACCCCAGGTGCTTGCCCAGGGAAGAAAACAAACGGGCCCCGTTTTCACCCCCAGTGGTTGTTAGGGGGCCGGTCCGTGACCCGAAGGATAGATAATTTTTGGGGAAAAAGGTTTGTGAAGTGGTGGGGCAGAGCAAAATAAACAGTAAAAGGGAAATTTGTGGAGAAGAAATATGGGCATATTGCATGCTGTTTGACCCCAAAAGGCCTGCCCTCACACGATTTCCTTTGCAAGGGCCCGGAATCCCCCCTGCTCCAACCCCCAGCGTGCCCCGTTGAGAGCACACGTGCAGTAGGGTGCCAATAGCACATAGGGGTAAAATTTTTTAAAGTCAATATTTTTTCACGTACTTTTGTGGTATTCTGCCGTACTTAGAAACTGTCGTGTGCAAAGTTTCAGGTAATCGGGATATTTAGAGGGGGCGGAGATCTTGAACATTTCCCCTTTTGCCCTAGGTCATGACCACGAGAAAAACAAACGAAGTTTGGTTTTGCCATAGTGTTTTACTATCACAGGAGCAAAACTTTCCCCGCCCTGGAGACGTTTACGATGATTTTTTTAGCACACAAGGAAGAGAAGAAAGGGGGCGGTGCAAAGGGGAAAAAGGGTTTGGCCAGCAGGT
>JACEEZ010022489.1:2500-10000 GCA_016584305.1 Chionoecetes opilio
ACTGAGTGCCAGCTGCCATCACCACCACTGTCACCACCACCACTGTCACCACCATCGTCACCACCACCACCGTCACCACCACAGCTGTCATCACCACCGTCACCACCACCACTGTCATCACCACCACTGTCACCACCACCACCGTCACCACCACAGCTGTCATCACCACCGTCACCACCACCACTGTCATCACCACCACTGTCACCACCACCACTGTCACCACCACCACTGTCATCACCACCGTCACCACCACCACTGTCATCACCACCACTGTCATCACCACCACTCACCACCACCACTGTCACCACCACCACTGTTCATCACCACCCACTGTCACCACCACCACTGTCATCACCACACTGTCACCACCACCACTGTCATCACCACCACTGTCATCACCACCACTGTCACCACCACCACTGTCATCACCACCACTGTCACCACCACCACTGTCATCACCACCACTGTCATCGCCACCACTGTCATCACCACCACTGTCACCACCACTGTCACCACCACTGTCATCGCCACCACTGTCACCACACCACTGTCATCACCACCACCACCACTGTCACCACCACCACTGTCACCACCACCACTGTCACCACCACCACTGTCATCACCACCACTGTCACCACCACCACTGTCACCACCACCACTGTCATCACCACCACTGTCATCACCACCATCACCACCACAATTGTCATCACCACCACTGTCATCACCACCACTGTCACCACCACCACTGTCATCACCACCAGCTGTCATCACCACCATCACCACCACAATTGTCATCACCACCACTGTCATCACCACCACTGTCACCACCACCACTGTCACCACCACCACTGTCATCACCACTACTGTCATCACCACCACTGTCATCACCACCATCACCACCACCATTGTCATCACCACCACTGTCATCACCACCACTGTCATCACCGCCACTGTCACCACCACTGTCACCACCACTGTCATCACCACCACTGTCACCCAACACCACTGTCATCACCACCACTGTCACCACCACCACTGTCATCACCACCACCGTCACCACCACCACTGTCACCACCACCACTGTCACCACCACCACTGTCATCACCACCACTGTCATCACCACTGTCACCACCACCACTGTCATCACCACCACTGTCATCACCACCACTGTCATCACCACCACTATCACCACCACCACTGTCACCACCACCACTGTCATCACCACCATCACCACCAACTGTCATCACCACCGTCACCACCACCATTGTCATCACCACCACTGTCATCACCACCATTACTGTCATCACCACCACTGTCACCACCATTGTCATCTCCATCACTGTCATCATCACCACTGTCATCACCACCACTGTCATCACCACCACTGTCACCACCACCACCACTGTCATCACCACCACTGTCATCACCACTGTCATCACCACCACTGTCATCATCACCACTGTCATCACCACCACTGTCACCACCACCACTGTCATCACCACTGTCACCACCACCACCACTGCCATCACCACCACTGTCATCATCACCACCGTCACCACCACCACTGTCACCACAACCACTGTCATCACCACCACCAGTGTCATCACCACCACTGTCATCACCACCACTTGCCACCACCACCACTGTCATCACACCACTGTCATCACCACCACTGTCATCATCACCACTGTCATCACCACCACAGTCACCACCACCACTGTCATCACCACCACTGTCATCACCACTGTCACCACCACCACCACTGCCATCACCACCACTGTCATCATCACCACCGTCACCACCACCACTGTCACCACCACCACCAGTGTCATCACCACCACTGTCATCACCACTGTCATCACCACCACTGTCATCACCACCACTGTCATCATCACCACTGTCATCACCACCACTACAGTCACCACCACCACTGTCATCACCACCACTGTCACCACCACTGTCACCACCACCACCACTGCCATCACCACCACTGTCATAATCACCACCGTCACCACCACCACTGTCACCACCACCACTGTCATCACCCCCACCAGTGTCATCACCCACACTGCCATCACCACCACTGTCATCACCACCACCGTCACCACCATGGACCACTGTCATCACCACCACTGTCACCACCACCACTGTCATCACCACCACCGTCACCACCATGGACCACTGTCATCACCAACCACTGTCACCACCACCACTGTGATCACCACCACCGTCACCACCATGGACCACTGTCACCACCACCACTGTCACCACCACCACTGTCATCACCACATGGTAATCACCACAACCGTCACCACCATGGACCACTGTCATCACACCACCGTCACCACCATGGACCACTGACATCACCACCACTGTCACCACCACCACTGTGATCACCACCACCGTCACCACCATGGACCACTGTCACCACCACCACTGTCACCACCACCACTGTCATCACCACATGGTAATCACCACAACCGTCACCACCATGGAACCACTGTCATCACCACCACCGTCACCACCATGGACCACTGGCATCACCACCACTGTCACCACCACCACTGTGATCTGTGATCACCACCACCGTCACCACCATGGACCACTGTCACCACCACCACTGTCATCACCACATGGTAATCACCACAATCGTCACCACCATGGACCACTGTCATCACCACCACCGTTACCACCATGGACACTGTCATCACCACCACTGTCACCACCACCACTGTGATCACCACCACCGTCACCACCATGGACCACTGTCATCACCACCACCGTCACCACCATGGACCACTGTCATCACCACCACTGTCACCACACCACTGTGATCACCACCACCGTCACCACCATGGACCACTGTCATCACCACCACTGTCACCACCACCACTGTGATCACCACCACCGTCACCACCATGGACCACTGTCATCACCACCACCGTCACCACCACCACCGTCATCACCACATGGTAATCACCACAACCGTCACCACCATGGACCACTGTCATCACCACCACCGTCACCACCATGGACCACTGTCATCACCACCACCGTCATCACCATGGACCACTGTCATCACCACCACCGTCACCACCATGGACCACTGCCATCACCACCACCGTCATCACCATGGACCACTGTCATCACCACCACCGTCACCACCATGGACCACTGTCATCACCACCACCGTCACCACCACCCACTGTCATCACCACCACCGTCATCACCATGGACCACTGTCATCACCACCACCGTCACCACTATGGACCACTGTCATCACCACCACCGTCATCACCATGGACCACTGTCATCACCACCACCGTCACCACCATGGACCACTGTCATCACCACCACCGTCACCACCATGGACCACTGTCATCACCACCACCGTCATCACCATGGACCACTGTCATCACCACCACCGTCACCACCATAGACCACTGTCAACACCACCACCGTCATCACCATGGACCACTGTCATCACCACCACCGTCACCACCATGGACCACTGTCATCACCACCACCGTCATCACCATGGACCACTGTCGTCACCACCACCGTCACCACCATGGACCACTGTCATCACCACCACCGTCTTCACTATGGACCACTGTCATCACCACCACCGTCACCACCATGGACCACTGTCATCACCACCACCACCACCACCACCAGCGCCACCAGCTGTGGGCGCTGCAGCAGTGTTTACCGTGGGCGTGGTGGTGGTGGTGGTGGTGGTGGTGGTGGCGGCTGGCGCCGGGCTGGGGTGGGCTGGGCGCCAGTCGCCAGGCCGCGGCCAGGGCCAGCACACACCGGCGCGGCGCCCCCCAGCACACCCAGGCAGTGACATGCAACGCCCTGCTCGATACCCCTGGTGACGGCGCCGCCCGTGTGCCCGTGTGCGTGTGTGCCACCGTGTGTGCGTGTGTGCGTGTGCGTGCCCCCGAGGGCCAGGCAGTGGTAGTGAGGAATGATGGCCGGGGGCAGTGGGGCGCCGCCCCAGCCCCATCCTCCCCGCCTCTCCTCGCCAGCGTGACGAGCGGCTGGCGGCATGGAGGGCGAGGACCCCCAGGGGCGGCGGGGGTCGGCGGGGGGTCGCAAGGAGGGCAAGACCTCCCGCCTGAAGGAGCGATGGCTGTTGACCCGCAAAACTTGGCGCTACATGAGCGATGCCGGCAAGAAGCTGTTCCCGGAGGGTGTGAACCCGCAGCGTTCCGAGGACCTGCCGCGCGTGGCCCAACACTTCCAGCAGGTCAACAGCCGCCAGAAGGAGTTCATCCTGTGGCCTCACCCGCCAGACACACCCAGGGCGGCGCGGCGGGCACGACAACGCCAGGATACCGCCGCCTCGGACACCAGCGACGACTTTGCTGACAGCGACCATGAAGGCGCCGCCGCGCTGGGATCCGCGCCCCGCGTCCCGGACCGGCCTGTGGGCACCACCGGGGGCGTGGACGTGGGTGTGGGTGTTACCGCTGACGTGGGCGTGCCCAGCATCCCGGGAGGGCATTCCTGCTCGGGCAGCCCCGTCACCAGCCCCGGGGGGACGTGGCCCCCACGGGAGCGTCTGGTGTCCCTCGGGGAGCTGCGGATGGAGTTGCCCCCCGAGCTGTACCAGCAGTTACTGCGCGTGGCGGGCTCGTGCACGCTGCAGCACGTGGCCTCACGGCTGCAGGAGGAGCAGCTCACCGAGGAGGACGAGGAGGAGGAGGAGGACGGGGAGGACGACGAGCCCGAGGACCTGCTGTGCATGGCGATGCCGGGGCACCGCAGCGTGGCCGTGCAGACTGACCCACGCCTGGACATGTGCGTGCAGACGGACGAGGACGCCGCCGCGGAGGACAGTGTCAAGGTGGGCGCTGAGACACACAGCGTTACCGAGGCTGCCGCCGCTGCCGCACAGGCACAGGAACGCGCCCAGGCTCTGTCCCACACCCAAGGGGAACCGGGTCCCCATGCAGAGGCGCCCGCAGGCCCGTCCCAGCCCCCTGAGACCCCCGAGGTCCCGCCCACCGCGCCTCCTGACAGTGGCAGTAGCACGTCCATCCTGAAGAAGCTGTGGCAGCGGCGTGAGAGTGCCGCCAGCGCCTCCGTCAAGGCTGAGGAGGCCCTGAAGGATACGCGGCGGGAGGGCGGCGGGCCCAAGGGCAGTCAGGTGGCCGCCAAGCTGGCCTGGGCCGAGAAGGCGGCAGCAGCAGGGCCCCCGCCCTCCCCCAAGCCCAAGGACAAGCCCGCCGAGAAGAGCCGCCTGAAGAACGTGTTCAAGCTTGGCCTCAAGTGTGACGTGGAGGGTGGAGGCGGCGGCGGTAAGAAGGCCAAGGACAAGGACAAGGAGGACAAGGACAGGTTCAAGACCGTCAACTACGACAAGACCCTCAGGAACATCAAGTCCCGCTGGGTGCCCTCCCCCGAGGACGAGGCGCTGCTGCAGCAGTACCGCCAGCACCTGGGGGAGCGCGACCCACGCAAGATCAAGCGTAAGAGTCGCGGGGTGCAGGTGGGGGAGCCGCTGCCGCAGTTCATCCTCGCAGGCATCCGCATCAACGCCCCCGTGGAGATCGTGCATCAGCGGCGCCTGGTGCGGCGGCTGCGGCGGCGGCTGTCCAAGGCTGACTCTTCCGACCTGTCCAGCAGCGAGTGTTCGGTGAGCGTCCCGCCCTCGCTGCCCACCTCGCCGCGCTACTCCGTCACCGTCACGGACGGTGACGCCGCCAGGGACCTGCTGCTGGGCGAGGCAGAGCTGCTGCGCCTGGCAGCCCTCGGCGTGCTGCCCTTGCCCGTCACGCACCTCAAGCGGCCCAGTTCTGACGCCTCCGTGGACACCAGCGAGTTCGACGCCGAGGGTGGTGGCGGCGCGGCGGGCGGCGCGGGGCTGAGCCTGGGCTACCAGCGGTCCCTGTCTGCCCTGCAGGCCTCGGGACACCTGGCCCAGCTGCTGGCCGCCATCAGGAGCCGCGCCGCGTCCCCACAGGTGTCTGGGGGCCATGGGGGAGGGGGTGGGTCGGGGGGCACGCCGCGGGGCAGCCTGAGTCTTCTACAGAGTCTCCTCCCGGCAGTGATGCAGCGTTCGAGGGCTGGGGGCAGCGGCGGCGGCGGCGGCAGCGGCCACGGGTCGCGGCTGGTGGCCAAGAAGATGTGGCGAGCACGCTCCAAGAGCCAGTCCAGGGCGTCCCCGGCCAACACCTGCGTGTGGACCCCCGTGGTGAGTCAGGACCCCCTACACACACACACACACACACACACACACTAATTAGGGGAGGATTGGCAGTAAAAATATCCCAGTGTTAGTATGGAAAGGTAGGGAGGGAGGGAGGGAGGGAGGGAGGGAGGGGAAGGAAGGAAGGAGGAAGGAAGGAAGGGTAGGGGAGGGCAAGGAAAGGAATAAACAAGGAGGAATTTAAGGAAGGGAGGGAGAAGGCTACTGTCTCACAAACAGACTTCATTGTTTGTTAAATAAGAGAGAACACTGCTCTCTCTCTCTCTCTCTCTCTCTCTCTCTCTCTCTCTCTCTCTCTCTCTCTCTCTCTCTCTCTCTCTCTCTCTCTCTCTCTCTCTCCCCCTTCTACTCCTCTCTCCTCTCTCTCCCTCGTTTGTGCCCTCGGACGTTCCCCTTCTATCTTGCTATTCGGGCACCCCCAAGCGAGGGCAAGAGAGAGAGAGAGAGGGCAAGAGAGAGAGTAGGGGTGGGAGGTGCCATATAGTGTTATTGCGTCAGTTATTTTTGCCACCAGTGTTTACAATCCTCGGAGCCACGGGTGCAATGGAGGCTCTTTGGCTAGCACCCCTGCCTTCTGCCCCCTCATAACTACCCTGTTTTATGACTTATTACGACATTTCCTGAACTTAAATTGCTGTAGACACGTAAATTATGGATTATTACAATAGCATCAATGTTTTTTGTAGGTTAGAAGTTTATATTTTGGGTTAAAACTAGTCACATTGAGTTGATTTTAAGACTGGGTTGTGTGAAACGAGTCTATGAAGGAATGTATTTGGTGGTGTACTTTGATACCGTGTTATATTTTCTCTTTTATTTCTCTTATAAACCAAAAATAAAAGTCGTATGGACATTAATTAATAGACAGACGTGTTAGAAGAGTTTAAAAAGTTGTTGTTCAAGTCATGAGAAGAAAGTTTTACGTGAATATAAGAAGAATATATGTAGAGGGATATATGATAGATAGAGAGATCATTTAAGGTCAGATTTTTTTTGATAATTAAAGGAAAAAACTTACTATAACTTGTAATTTAAGATATTTCGTATTTTTTCGTTGTCAGTAGTATGGAGGAAATAATCTTATGTTTTGGCTACAAAACAAATATTTTAACTCTAAAAAACTACTTATACTACTACACTATATACTTACTATACTATTTAATACTATATACTTACTACTATATACTATATAATCTTACTATAATACTCTACTACTCTACTACCTTATACTAATTTGTACTATACTACTACTTACTATGTACTACTACTACTTTTAAAAA
>JACEEZ010022489.1:12500-17500 GCA_016584305.1 Chionoecetes opilio
GCAACCCTGATGTTACAGTGAACCAGGGTTGCCACGGCCAAGGAAATGTCCGGATTTAACGGAAATTTAGGTCTGAGAAGGACATTTCTAAGGAAACCCAAAATCTAAGGAAACCACCGTATCAGTATGATACCTGGTATCAGTATGATACCAGGCTAGCTATTGGTCTATAACGAGGGTATCTGCTGAACTACATAGGAATAACAGATACCAGGCTAGCTATTGGTCTATAACCAGGGTATCTGCTGAACTACATAGGAATAACAGATACCAGGCTAGCTATTGGTCTATAACGAGGGTATCTGCTGAACTACTTAGGAATACATAGGAAGAACAGACACCAGGAGACCTATTGGTCCATAACGAGGGTATCTGCTGAACTACATACTACTAACTATAAAACTACTTGTAAAGAACAGTTGGAAAAGGATACCATGTCCCTAAAGAAGATAGGAACATGGAAGTTTCGTAGTGAAGAATGATAGGATAGGAAGCATGCTAACTACAACTACCACTAACACTAATCGTTCAGAGGGATGTTATAATATAACTCGCGTGGCAATATCAATACCCATTTACTTTACAGTGCGCGTCCAGTCTGTTTTTAAATGAAGTTATTGTGCTGGCTTCGACAACATTTGCTGGTAATTTGTTCCATCGATTGACAACTCTAACACTGAATTTTTTTTTACGGAGATCTGTGATGCAACGTTGACCATTCAGTTTTAAACCATTGTTTCTTGTTGTCACGTGAGGAGAAAGCTTAAAAAATGTTTGTGTGTGTGTGTGTGTGTGTGTGTGTGTATGTATGTGTATGTGTTGTGTGTGTGTGTGTGTGTGTGTGTGTATGTGTGTGTATATGTGTGTGTATGTGTATGTGTATATGCAGTGGCGGCTCGTGGCATAGGGCTGCAGAGCTGCAGCACCCCCAGACACTCACTGCCAGGTGTATGATGCCTTTAGAGACACAGCAGAATTGATACACTACTAACAAATATATTATGATAAAAAGTAATTATATGTTATTTAATTATTTTCAATACGTTACTAAGGGAATTTTCATTAAAACCAGACCAAAATGTAAGTTACTTTCATATTTGCTGTACGATGCGTGTCTGCGCTGCCGCCGCACCACTTGTGAACAAAGTGAGCTGCAGTCGAGGCAGCTAAGTCTCGTCCCTCTCGTGTTTACAGTGCGTGTGGACGGTGTGGTTAAATCGTGCTTTCTTTAATTACCCTATGACGATGGAAAATCCAGTGAAGTATTTGCAAAACCCTCAAACTTATCCCAGCGACCCTTAAATGAAAAGACTGAAATCAAGCGGTAAACCCACTTTATTTTCAAGTAAAACTGTAATTACCCTCACCAAACCTCAGCCATCCCCCCCTACTACCACCACTACCACCCCCACCATCCCTTCTACCACCACCACTACCATCACCACCTCAGCCATCCCCTCTACTACCACCACTACCACCCCCACCATCCCTTCTACCACCACCACTACTACCATCACCACCTCCATGGCCATCCCCTCTACTACCACCCCCCCATCCCTTCTACCACCACCACCACCACTACCACCCCCACCATCCCTTCTACCACCACCACTACTACCATCACCACCTCAGCCATCCCCTCTACTACCACCCCCACCATCCCTTCTACCACCACCACTACTACCATGCCCTGAAATCCGTGAACATCAACTACAACTCATACCTGAGATAGGTAACATTTGTGTATCCTACTGTTGTGTGAAGCTTGCAGTCCCTCCATTATATTGTATCACGAGCCGCCACTGTGTGTTGTGTGTGTGTATGTGTATGTGTGTGTGTGTATGTGTGTATGTGTGTGTGTGTGTGTGTGTATGTGTGTATGTGTGTGTGTGTGTGTGTATGTGTGTATGTGTGTATGTGTGTATGTGTATGTATATGCGTGTGTGTGTGTGTGTCTCTGTGTGTGTGTGTGAGGTCTCTATAGGCACTAAGCTCCTTATAGAAAGAGTGATCGCGAGTTCGCGTTTTGATCAAGCCCGGGGCAAAGGGTTGCTTTTAAAGATTTTTTAAATTGGTTTTTTCAAAGAACTGGTTTTTTGTTTACTTTTATTAGTTAAGTGAACCACGGTTTGTTTTTGCTTTTCTCCCTTCTCTCCCTTCTCTCTCTCCTCTCTCTCTCTCTCTCTCTCTCTCTCTCTCTCTCTCTCTCTCTTCCTCTCCTTCTCTCTCCCCTTCTCTTCTTTTGTTTTTTTACTCCTTCTCTTCTCGCCTCTCTCTCTCTGAAGTTAGTATATTTTTTTATTTTTTTTCACACCACACACACAAACACAACACACACACACACACACACACACACACTAACACACACACACAACACACACACACACACACACCCACACAACACACACACCACACAGGTCACTTGTTTTTTATTTAGATTTGAAGATAAGAAAAAAATGCATGAGTCTCTTAATCCGAATTTTTTTTCCTCCTCTCCCCTCTCTTTTGCCTCTCTCTCTCTCCTTTTCCTCCTCTCCTCTCTCTCTTCTCTCCTCTCTCTTCTCTCTCCCTCTCTTCTTCGGGGGAAAACGGAATTTATTTATTGGCCGCCCTCAGAAGGGCAATGAAAGGAGAGAGAGAGAGAGACGAGAAGAGAGGAGGAGAGACAGAAGAGAGAGAGAGAGAGGAGAGAGAGAGAGAGAAGAGAGAGAGAGAAATTTTTCCCTTTATAACATTATTTTCCTTCCCTCCTCTTCTCTCTTCTCTCTCTCTCTCTCTCTCTCTCTCTTCTCTCTCTCTCCATACATCCCCTTTTTACATTCCTGGGCGGTTTCTCATACTTGTCATTTAAAAATTTATCCTCTCCTCTCTCGTCTCCCCCTCTCTCTCTCTCCTCTCTTCTCTCTCCCTCTCTCTCCCCCTCTCCTCTCTCTCTCTCTCTACTACAAACCTAGAATTCAGCCTGTTACAACCCTCTCCCTCCCTCCCCTCTCCCCCTCCTCCCCCCTCCCCCCCCTCCTCCTCCCCCCTCCTCCTCCTTTCCCCTCCCCCCTCTCCTCCCCTCTTCTCCCCCTCTCCTCTCTTCCTTTTTTTTCTCTCCTCCTCCTTCTTCCCCCTCCTTTCCCTTTTCCCCCCCACCCTCCCCCCCCCCCCCCTCCTCCTCCTCCTCCTCCTCCTCCTCCTCCCCCTCCCCCTCTTCCCCCCCCCCCTCCTCCTCCTCCTCCTCCCCTCCTCCCCTCCCCCTCCCCTCCCCCTCCTCCTCCTCCTCCTCCCCTCCTCCTCCTCAAAAATACACATACAAAAAATAAAAAAAATAATATAAACCCATTTTTTAACCTATCATTGGCTAATCTAAAAAAACCCAAATTTACGTCTTTAAAACCAGGGGAATTAACTCTTCCTCTTCTCTTTTCTTCTCTCTCTCCTCTCTCTCTCTCTCTCTCTCTCTCTTCCTCCTCTCTCTCTCTCTCTTTTTTACCTCTTTTCTCTTGCATGTGCACCTCCTTCTCTTTTCTTTCTTCTCCTTTCCTTCCTTTCCTTCCTTTTCCATTCATTCATTCATTTCATTTTTTTCCCTTTCCCTTTCCCTTTCCCTCCTTTCCCTTTCCCTTTCCTTTCCTTTCCCTTTCATTCCTTCCTTTTTTCCCTTTTTTCCTTCCTTCCTTTCCTTTTTTTCCTTCCTTCCTTCTCCTTTTCCTCCTTTCCCTTTCTTCCTTCTTCATTCCCCCCTTTTTCCTTTTTTCCCTTTCCCTTTTTTCCCATTCATTCATTCATTCATTCCTTCCTTCTTTCCTTCCCCTTTCCTTCCTTCCTTCCTTCCTTCCTTCATTCATTCCTTCCTTCTTTCCTTTTTTCCCTTCTTTCTTCTTTCTTCATTCATTCTTTCCCTTTCCTTCTTTCCTTTTCCCCTTTCCCTTCCCTTTCCCCTTCCTTCCTTCCTCATTTTCACTTTCCCTTTTTACTTTAATATTTCCCCCCCCTTCCTCCTCTCTCTCTCTCTCTCCTCTCTCTCTCTCTCTCTCTCTCTCCCCCTCCCCTTTCCCCCTCTCTCTCTCTCTCTCTCTCTCTCTTCAGTCGGGGTGCCAGCTGTTCCCTCTCTCTATTTATAGCCACTGTTCACAATAACTTGTACCCTTTGCTTGTAGCGGCCCTTGAAGAACCATTAATTTCTTTGACTTGTTGCTATTATTATCGTGTGTGTGTGTGTGTGTGTGTGTGTGTGTGTGTGTGTGTGGTGTGTGTGTGTGTGTGTGTGTGTGTGTGTGTGTGTGTGGGGTGTTGTTGTGGAGGGTAAAAGACAGTCGTTATTTCTATTATTTTTTATTATTATTATTAGTAGTAGTAGTAATGTTGTTGTTGTTATTGTTGTAGTGGGGGTGTGGTAGTAGTAGAAGTAGTATTTAGTATGAGTAGTAGTAGTAAATGTTATAGTAGTAGAAATGAAATAGTAGTATAGTAGTGGTAGTAGTAGTATAGTAGTAGTAGTAGTAGTAGTAGTAGTAGTAGTAGTGGTAGTAGTAGTAGTAGTAGTAATTATGTAATAGTAATAGTAAGTAGTAGGTATTTAGTAGTATTAGTTAGTAGTATAGTAGTGGTAGTATAGTTGTAGTAGTAGTAGTAATAGTATAGTGGTATTTAGTAGTAGTAGTAGTATAATAGTATTATAGTAGTAGTAGTAGTAGAAAGTGTAGTATAGTAATAGTAGTAGTAGTAGTAGTAGTAGTATAGTGGGAGTAGTATTAAAGTAGTAGTTTTCCCTGCATAGTTTGTGGTGTGTGTGTGTTGTGGGGTGTGTGTGTGTGTGTTTTGTATGTGTGTGTGTGTTTTTGTGTGTGTGTGTTGTGTGTGTGTGTGCGTGCGTGCGTGCGTGCGTGCGTGCGTTGCGTGCGTGCGTTGCGGTGCGTGTGTGTGTGGTGTGTGTGTGTGTGTGTGTGTTTATATATATATATATATTATATATATATATATATATATATATTTATATATATATAATAATAGTA
>JACEEZ010022489.1:22500-40000 GCA_016584305.1 Chionoecetes opilio
TCCCTCACAAATTGGGTGTTCCATAGCTCAGTGGTAAAGTGTTGGTGTTTCAATATGTGTGAGGGGAGGTGGATGTTGGGGAAGAGGGGAGAGGGTGTGGGGGAGAGGATGGGTGTTGGGGGGGAAGGAAGGTGTGTTTGTGTGTGTGTGTGTGTGGTGTGTGTGTGTGTGTGTGTGTGTGTGTGTGTTTGTGTGTTGGTGTGTGGAAGGGGGTGAGAAAGAAGAAAAATAGGTGTGTTTGGGTGTGTGTGTGTTTGGGTGTGTGTGGGTGGAAAGGGAGGGGAAGAGGGTGTGTTTGGGTGAAGGGGGGAAAAGGGAGGGGGCGAAAGAATGTGTGGGGGAGGGGGGAAAGAGAAGGTTGTAGGGGAGAGAAAGGGAGGGGACGGGTGTGTGTTTGGAAGGGAGGGGAAGGTTGTAGGGTGTGTGTGTATAGGGGAAGGAAAAGGTCATTATATCGGGGTTGTAAGGGGAAGGAAGGTCATTATATCGGGGTTGTAAGGGGAAGGAAGGTCATCATATCGGGGTTGTAAGGGGAAGGGAGGTCATTATATCGGGGTTGTAAGGGGAAGGGAGGTCATTATATCGGGGTTGTAAGGGGAAGGAAGGTCATTATATCGGGGTTGTAAGGGGAAGGAAGGTCATTATATCGGGGTTGTAAGGGGAAGGGAGGTCATTGTATCGGGGTTGTAAGGGGAAGGAAGGTCATTATATCGGGGTTGTAAGGGGAAGGGAGGTCATTATATCGAGGTTGTAAGGGGAAGGAAGGTCATTATATCGGGGTTGTAAGGGGAAGGAAGGTCATTATATCGGGGTTGTAAGGGGTAGGAATGTCATTATATCGGGGTTGTAAGGGGAAGGAAGGTCATTATATTGGGGTTGTAAGGGGAAGGAAGGTCATTATATCGGGGTTGTAAGCTCAAAGAAGGTCATTATATCGAGGTTGTAAGGTCAAGGAAGGTCATTATATCGGGGTTGTAGGGGGAAGGAAGGTCATTATATCGGGGTTGTAAGGGGAAGGAAGGTCATTATATCTGGGTTGTAAGGGGAAGGAAGGTCATTATATCGGGGTTTTAAGCTCAAGGAAGGTCATTATATCGGGGTTGTAAGGGGAAGGAAGGTCATTATATCGGGGTTTTAAGCTCAAGGAAGGTCATTATATCGGGGTTGTAAGGGGAAGGAAGGTCATTATATCGGGGTTGTAAGGGGAAAGAAGGTCATTATATCGGGGTTGTAAGGGGATGGAGGAGAGGGTTTGTGTGTAAGGGGGAAAGGTTGTAGGGTGTGTGTAAGGAAGGGGAAAAAGGAAGGGGAAAGTTGTGGGTGTGTGGGGGATGGGGGAGTATGGGTGTGTGTGTGTGTGTGGGTGTGTGTGGGTGTGGATTAACAGTGTGTGTGTGTGGGTGGGTATGGTGTGGGTGGGGTGTGGGTGTGTGTGGGTGTGTGGGTGTGTGGGGGGGGAATGGTAAGGAGTGTATGTGGGGGAGGAGTATGGGTGTGTGGGTGTGGGTGTGGGTGTGGGGGGGGAATGGTAAGGAGTGTATGTGGGGGGGGTATGGATATGTGTTGTGTGTGGGTGTGTTGTGTGTGGGTGTGGGTGTGTAGGTGTGTGTGGGTGTGGTGGGTGTGTGGTGTGGGTGTGGGTGTGTGGGTGTGGGTGTGTGGGTGTGGGTGTGTGTGGGGGAAGGGAGGGGAGGGAAGGTTGTGTGTGTGTGTGTGGTAAAAACCTATTATTATTATTATTATTGTTATTATCGTATTATTATTAGTAGATTAGTTAGTTGGTAGAGAGAGAGAGAGAGAGAGAGAGACAGAGAGAGGAGAGAGAGAGGAGGAGAGAGAGAAGAGAGAGAGAGAAGAGAGAGAGAGACATACAACACAACAGAGACATAGAAGAGAGAAAGACAGCGAGAAAGACAGACACAGAGAGAGAGAGAGAGAGAGAGAGAGAGAGAGAGAGAGAGAGAGAGAGAGGACGAGAGAGAGAGAGAGAGAGAGAGAGAGAGGTGAGAGAGAAGAGGAGAGATGAGAGAGAGAAGAGACAGGTGGGACTATTATAGCTACCCTCCCCCCAATTAAACACCTGTTCTGCTTCCCCCTTGTTATTCTTCTGTTTAAAAGAAGAGGAGGAGGAGGAGGAGGAGGAGGAGGAGGAGGAGAGAACTGTCTTCTTCCTCTATAGCTCAATTTTTTTCTTTCTCTCTCTTTCTCTCACCCGCACATTCTCTCTCTCTCTCTCTCTCTCTCCTCTCTTCTCTCTCTCTCTCTCTCTCTCTCACTGTATGTCTTTCTCTATCTCTCTCTGTCTCTCTCTCTCTCTCTCTCTCTCTCCTCTCTCTCTCTCCTCTCTCTCTCTCTCTCTACTCTCTCTCTCTCTCTCTCTTCTCTCACTCCACATTCTCTCTCTCTCTCTCTCTCTCTCTCTCTCTCTCTCTCTCTCTCTCTCTCTCTCTCTCTCTCTTCTCTCTCTCTCTCTCTCTCTCTCTCCTCTCTCTCATCACACACACACACACACACACACACACACACACACACACCACGTCTCTATTTTTACTCTCTGTCCGCCACTAGAAGCCAGCGTGTGTATGTCTGTACGTGTCTGTATGTCTGTACGTTTGTGTGTATGTAGCTTAACCACTTCGAACCCCGTTAGAGCAACCAGGGTCAAGCGGTCGGAAGAAGAGGCGACCTTACCTGCTTAAGAGAAAAGCTTTGACCACTGGGATCTTCGACAACAAGAAGGATGAAGTCAGAGGTAAGCAGAGGTCAAGAGGTCAAAGGTCAAGGGTTGTTATAGCGGGGTCATGGGTTTTTTTGGTCATTTTGGTCTCTTTTCTGGGGCTGTAGAATTATAGGCTTGTTTTAAAGGGGTTTTATGTTTTAATTAAGGGGTTTTATGTTAGTTTTAAAGGGGTTTTATGTTTAGGTATGGTTCTTATATCAGGGTTGCCAGGTCAGATGTTCGGTTTATAGGGGTTGTAAGATTTAAGGAAGGCATTATATCGGGGTTGTAAGGTCAAGGAAGGCCATTATATCGGGGTTGTAAGGTTTAAGGAAGTTCATTATATCGGGATTGTAAGGTCAAGAAAGGTAATTATATCGGGGTTGTAAGGTCAAGGAAGGTCATTATATCGGGGTTGTAAGGTCAAGGAAGGTCATTATTTCGGGGTTGTAAGGTCAAGGAAGGTCATTATATCGGGTTTGTAAGGTCAAGGAAGGTCATTATATCGGGGTTGTAAGGTCAAGGAAGATCATTATATCGGGGTTGTAAGGTCAAGAAAGGTAATTATATCGGGGTTGTAAGGTCTAGGAAGGTCATGATATCGGGGTTGTAAGGTCAAGGAAGGTAATTATATCGGGGTTGTAAGGTCAAGGAAGATAATTATATCGGGGTTGTAAGGTCAAGGAAGGTCTTTATATCGGGGTTGTAAGGTCAAGGAAGGTCATTATATCGGGGTTGTAAGGTCAAGGAAGGTCATTATATCGGGGTTGTAAGGTCAAGGAAGGTCATTTTATCGGGGTTGTAAGGTCAAGAAAGGTCATTATATCGGGGTTGTAAGGTCAAGGAAGGTCATTATAACGGGGTTGTAAGGTCAAGGAAGGTCATTATATCGGGGTTGTAAGGTCAAGGAAGGTCATTATATCGGGGTTGTAAGGTCAAGGAAGGTCATTATATCGGGGTTGTAAGGTCAAGGAAGGTCATTATATCGGGGTTGTAAGGTCAAGGAAGGTCATTATATCGGGGTTGTAAGGTCAAGGAAGATCATCATATCGGGGTTATAAGGTGAAGGAAGGTCATTATATCGGGGTTGTAAGGTCAAGGAAGGTCATTATATCGGGGTTGTAAGGTCAAGGAAGGTAATTATATCGGGGTTGTATGTCAAGGAAGGTCATTATATCGGGTGTAAGGTCAAGGAAGGTAATTTTATCGGGTTGTAAGGTCAATAAAGGTCATTATATCGGGGTTGTAAGGTCAAGGAAGGTAATTATATCGGGGTTGTAAGGTCAAGGAAGGTCATTATATTGGGGTTGTAAGGTCAAGGAAGATAATTATATCGGGGTTGTAAGGTCAAGAAAGGTAATTATATCGGGGTTGTAAGGTCTAGGAAGGTCATGATATCGGGGTTGTAAGGTCAAGGAAGGTAATTATATCGGGGTTGTAAGGTCAAGGAAGATCATTATATCGGGGTTGTAAGGTTAAGGAAGGTCTTTATATCGGGGTTGTAAGGTCAAGGAAGGTCATTATATCGGGGTTGTAAGGTCAAGGAAGGTCATTATATCGGGGTTGTAAGGTCAAGGAAGGTCATTTTATCGGGGTTGTAAGGTCAAGAAAGGTCATTATATCGGGGCTGTAAGGTCAAGGAAGGTCATTATATCGGGGTTGTAAGGTCAAGGAAGGTCATTATATTTTGGTTGTAAGGTCAAGGAAGGTCATTATATCGGGGTTGGAATGTCAAGGAAGGTCATTATATCGGGGTTGGAAGGTCAAGGGAGGTCATTATATCGGGGTTGTAAGGTCAAGGAAGGTCATTATATCGGGGTTATAAGGACGAGAAAGGTTGTAATATCGAGGTAATTTTTTTTTATTATAATATATATTTTACTTTCGCTATTTTTTTCCTTTTTCTTTCTTTATTATTTATTTATCATTATTTATTTTATTTATTATTATTTTCTTTTTCTTTCGTCTTATTCCATTCATATCTTCTTCTTTTTTTCTTCTCTCTCTCTCTCTCTCTCTCTCTCTCTCTCTCTCTCTCTCTCTCTCTCTCTCTCTCTCTCTCTCTCTCTCTCTGTCTCTCTCTCTCTCTCTTCTCTCTTCATTCCTTCTTTCCTCCACTTTCCTTCTCTTCTACTAATCTCTCGCACTCATTTCTTTCCTCCCTTACACACACACACACACACACACACATGCCCCTTCTCTCACCCCCCCACACACAAATTACCCCTCCTCTTTCCCCCCACATACACACATACCCCTCCCTCCCATCACCCCTACACACACACCCTTCATTCCTCCATTTCCCCCACACACATCCCTTCCCTCTCTTTCCCCTCACACACACATCCCCCACACACACACATACACCCCCCCCTAAACCCCCTAACCCCCACTCCGCCCCCCAGATGGCATGGAAGGCGGGCAGGTGTTTGGTCTGGCCCTCAGTAAGTGTCTGGAGAATGAGAGGACCAGAAACAGGGAGGCTGCAGAGAAGGCAGCTCTCGCCATGGCCGCCGCCGCCACCACCACGCAAGGGGGGGACGGGGAGACGCGCCCCCTCAGCCGGAAGTCCTCGCAGGGGGGCTCACACGCCTCGTTTTCATCCCTCAATGAAGCTACCAAACAGGTACCACTCATGTATTATTTTTCTTAACCCCTTAAGGCCCAGAACGTAATTTCCATTGTAATTTGGGTGCCATTAGACGATTTGTAGTGACTATAAGCAATGTTTTATAGCTATGACCTGTTTAGTATCCTTGTCCACTAACTAATTTGGTATATTCAGTTACTTTTCGTTATTTTATGGCTCGACAACAGACAATTTTATATAGCCAAGGAAAGATCTGGGCGTGAAGGGGTTAAGTAATATGCAATTTTTTTTTTTTTTTTTTTTTTTTTTTTTTTTTTAGGAAGCATATACAATTCATTTTTTTTTCTCAACTAGGTTATATCATTTTTTTATATTAGTTTTTTTCTATATATATTATTTGTTTTCTTCAATGTTTAAGATAAATTCAAGCTCCCACGCCTCGTTTTCTTCGCTAAATAAGCTACCAAACAGGTACATTTATATCGGGGTTGTAAGGTCAAGGAAGGTCATTATATCGGGGTTGTAAGGTCAAGGAAGGTCATTATATCGGGGTTGTAAGGTCAAGGAAGGTCATTATATCGGGGTTGTAAGGTCAAGGAAGGTCATTATATCGGGGTTGTAAGGTCAAGGAAAGTCATTATATCGGGGTTGTAAGGTCAAGTAAGGTCATTATATCGGGGTTGTAAGGTCAAGGAAGATATTATATCGGGGTTGTAAGGTCAAGGAAGGTAATTATATCGGGGTTGTAAGGTCAAGGAAGGTCATTATATCGGGGTTGTAAGGTCAGAAGGCATTATATCGGGTTGTAAGGTCAAGAAGTCATTATATCGGGGTTGTAAGGTCAAGGAAGGTCATTATATCGGGGTTGTAAGGTCAAGGAAGGTCATTATATCGGGGTTGTAAGGTCAAAGAAGGTAATTATATCGGGGTGGTAAGGTCAAGGAAGGTAATTATATCGGGGTTGTAAGGTCAAGAAAGGTCATTATATCGGGGTTGTAAGATCAAGGAAGGTCATTATATCGGAGTTGTAAGGTCAAGAAAGGTCATTATATCGGGGTTGTAAGGTCAAGGAAGGTCATTATATCGGGGTTGTAAGGTCAAGGAAGATAATTATATCGGGGTTGTAAGGTCAAGGAAGGTCATTATATCGGAGTTGTAAGGTCAAGGAAGGTCATTATATCGGGGTTGTAAGGTCAAGGAAGGTCACTATATCGGGGTTGTAAGGTCAAGGAAGGTCATTATATCGGGGTTGTAAGGTCAAAGAAGGTATTTATATCGGGGTTGTAAGGTCAAGGAAGGTAATTATATCGGGGTTGTAAGGTCAAGGAAGGTCATTATATCGGGGTTGTAAGGTCAAGAAGGTCATTATATCGGGGTTGTATTCTGTACCACTCAAGTATTATTTTTTCTTAAGTAAGTATTGCATTTTTTTTCCATTTCTATAGTTTTTTATTTATAATTTACTTTTTTCAATGTTTTAGATTAATTATAGACTGTTCATTAATCCTTTGTAATCCTATGTATTTCTTCTCCCACGCCTCGTTTTCTTCGCTAAATTAAGCTACCAAACAAGTACAATAATTTTTTTTCCTAAGCATAGCATTTTTTTATATATTAATTTTTTTTTCTTCCTCAATGTCCAAGATTAATTATTATATCCTTTTCATTAATCCTTTGTAATCCTATGTAATTCTTCCCTGCCTCGTTTAATTCGGTCAATGAAGCTACGAAACAGATAGCCTACGACTCAAGTTTTTTTTTCTTATTGAAGTATTGAATTTTTTTTATATTTTAGATTTTTTTTTCCTTTTTTTATTTTTTTTACGAAACAAGCACAACTCAATATTTTTTTTTTCTCAAGTAGGTTATATAATTTTTTTGGAAGGAGAGGAGGAGGAGGAGGAGGAGAAGAAAGGGAGGAGAGGAAATGGGAGGAGGAAGAACTATTTTTTTTAAAGTATCCTTCGCTTTGTATACAATCCTTCAGAGTCCTTCACGGGCCTCTTCGCTCCTTCACGCATCCTACAGTAGTCATGGGAGGGCATTAGAAGTCCCACAGGATTGCTATAGTATTCCTAGGTTTTTATAAGTACTTTGACAATCGCATGGGTGGCTCAAATAGGGATTAATAATACTACTACTAATACTGATAATACTAATACTGATCGTTGTATTGAAGTAATGATTAATCTAGCAATGCCTATCATATTTTTATGTCTTGTAGTAAGTTTTGTCTAATTTGTGGTTTTTAAGGAATATCTGGAAGTATCATGTCATTGTGAATTGGCTGAAATAGGGACTTTTAATCATTGTAACTGAAAACTGACTGAATTCGTGTTCAGCATGCCCGATAACTGCTAGCAACTAATTTTCAAGCAAATCTATTAAAAAAAAAACATTGCACATTTTGCAAGGGGTATGCCTTGATTTTTTTTTAAATCACGTTTTTTTCAATAACTGAAAAACTATGGCAGATAAATGCAACATATATAGAGAAGTAAATATGAAGTAGATCAAGGGCTATCATTTGGCGTAAAGAAAAAAAATATTGATTGGTAAATAATTTGTGTTAGAATTATTGTGTAGGGCTAGAGGTAACCATCGGATAATTCGGACTTTCGGCTAATTCGACGCAGGTATCCCCCCAATTAGTTCGAATTAGAGAGGGTTTACTGTACTACTACTACTACTACTACTACTACTACTACTACTACTACTACTACTACTATCATTATTATCATCATTACCATAACTATCATTACATCAATAATTTACTATCATCATATTTATTAGTATTACTATATACCTTTTAACAAATTCTCTCCTCTCTCTCTCCTCCTTCTCTCTCTCTCTCTCTCTCTCCCCCTCTTCTCTCCTCTCTCTCTCTCTCTCTTCCCTTCCTCTCTCTCTCTCTTCCCCTTCCTCTCTCTCTCCTCTCTCTCTTCTCTCTCCTCCTCTCCTCTTCTCTCTTCTCTCACAAAACCACACCACAGTCCTCCCCCGGGTTCCTAGAAGCTTAAATTTGGACCGAAAGAGACCAAGCTTAGCAGGCAGCATTGGAGGGGGAGGAGGGGGGGCAGATGGTCTAGCCACCTCCTTGCCCCTCACAGCAGACGTCCTCGTGGTAGAACCCAGCCCTCAGATCCCAGGACTTGTTACTACGTGTTTGAGGCATCTGCAGTCTAGGGGTCTTCAAAACTTGGGGACGTTTCGTGGTTTCCTCCTCTAGAAGCGAGTCCGCCAGGTAGAGAGAGGAGAGCGAAAGAGAGAGAGGGGAAGAGAGAGAGAGAGAGAGAGAGAGAGAGAGAGAAGAGAAGAGAGAGAGGAAAAGAAGGGGGGGGGGGTTTGTTTCTGTGATGTGAGAGAGACACACGAGTGAGAGAGAGAGAGAGAGAGAGAGGGGGGGGGAGAGAGAGGAGGAGAGAGAGAGGGGAGAGAGAGAGAGAGAGAGAGAGAGAGAGAGGAGAGAGAGAGTGTGTTTGTGTATGTGGGGATGTGTATGTGAGGGGTGTGTGGGGAACTCGTATGTGAGAGAAAAGCACCCACACACACACACACCCCCACACACACACACACACACACAACCACACACACAACACACACACACCACACACACCCCCAACAACCCAAAAACCACCACCCACCAAAATTCCAGTCCAAAACCCAAGAAATAATTTTTCTTAAAAATTTTTTTCATATATTTCAATTTTTTAACTATAAATATGCCTTCGGGTGAAAACAAAACTAGCTGCTATTATTATGTACATATCTCTATTACATCTACTATCATATCTATATCTATCTATACCTATATTACATCTACATCTCCTATCTATGTCTTATGTTATTATTCTCTCCTGACGTAGCTACGGGAGGAGTTTGACAAGGGAAGGGAAGTGTGGCTGTCGGAAGATCAATGTCCACACGACGTCGCTACCTTACTCAAAGAATTCTTCAGAGACCTGCCGGAGCCACTGTTGACACGGGAACTGTACGAAGCCTTTATCAAAACACAGAGTGAGTATGTGAGTGTCTGTGAGAGAGAGAGAAGAGAGAGAGAAGAGAGAGAGAGAGAGAAGAGAGAGAAGAGAGAGAGAAAAAGATAGAGTTTGAGGAGGGGGGAGGGGGGGAAAAGTGAGAAAAGAGAGAGAGAGAGAGAAGAGAGAAGAGAGAGAGAGGAGAGGAGGGGAGAAGAGAGGAGGAGAGAGAGAGAGAGAAGAGAGAGAAAAGAGAAAAGTGAAAAAATGAAAAAAAATTGGGATTGATATTGTTAAATTATTTTGATAAGTAACTAATCTCCCCCTTCCTTCCCCCCTCCCCCCCCCCCTCTCTCTCTCTCTCTCCCCCCCCCCCCCCCCATCTCCTCCCCCTCTCCTCTCTCTCTCTTTTTCCTCCCCTCCTCTCTACCCCTCCCTTCTCCTATTTCTTTTGGGGATTTTTTTACCTTTTTTTTTTAAACTTCTTATTTTTTTCACATTTTTCCCCTTTCCTCTCCTCTCTCCCCCTTTTCCCCCCTTCTCTCCCCACCCCCCCCCCCCTCCACACCTGCCCCCCCCCCCTCCACCACTACAAATCAGGAACCGGCGCCTGAAATTCGAGGCTCTCCCCAGTCCTAGTTCTTTTTTACCGGGGGCAAATCGAGACACGCTCTAATTTTACTGCCCTTTCCTCTACTGGCAGAGTACTCGACGGTAGGATGTCTGATCCGGGAAAGGGGGGTTTTTGGGGGTGTTGGGGTTTTTGGGGGGGGTTGGGGGGGGTTTTAGGGGTTTGGGGGGGTGTGTTTGGGGGGTTGGGGTGTTTGGGGGGGTTTTGGGGGGGGGGTTGGGGGGGGTTGGGGGTGTTGGGGGTTTGTTGGGGGGGTTTTTTGGGGGGTTTTGGGGGGGGGTTTTTTTGGGGGGGTGTTGGGGGGGGGTGTTGGGGGTGTGTTGGGGTGTTGGGGGTTTGGGGGGGTGTTGGGGGGGGGTTTTTTTGGGGGGGGGGTTGGGGGTTTTGGGGGGGTTGGGTTTTTGGGGGGGTGTTTTGGGGGTGTTGGGGGGGTGTTGGGGGGGGTGTGTTTGGGGTTTGGGGGTTTGTTGGGGGGGGGGGGTGTGTTGGGGGTGTTGGGGTTTGGGGTTTTGGGGGGGGGTGTTGGGGGTGTTGGGGGTGTGTTGGGGTGTTGGGGTTTGGGGTGGTTTGGGGGGTTTTGTTTTTGGGGGTTTGTTGGGGGTTTTGGGGGTGTTTGTTGGGGGGTGTTGGGGGTGTTTTGGGGGGGTTTTGGGGGTGTTGGGGGTGTTGGGGGTGTTGGGGTGTTGGGGGGTGTTGGGGGTTTTGGGGGGGGTGTTGGGGGGTTTGGGGGGGTTTGTTTAGGGGGGGGTTAAAGGGGTTTGGGGGTGTTGGGGGGGGGGTTGGGGGTGTTGGGGGTGTTAGGGGGGGTTGGGGTTTTGGGGGGTGTTGGGGGGGGGGTGTTGGGGGTTTTTGGGGGGGGTTTTTGGGGGGTGTTTGGGGGGGTTTTTTTGGGGGGGTTTGTTGGGGGTTTTGTTTGGGGTTTTGGGGGTTTGGGGGTGTTGGGGGTGTTGGGGGTGTTTTGGGGTTTTGGGGGGTTTGGGGGGGGGTGTTTGGGGTTTTGGGGGGTGTTGGGGGGGTTTGGGGGTTTTGGGGGGGGGTGTTGGGGGTGTGTTGGGGGTTTTTGGGGGGGGGTTTTGGGGGGTGTTGGGGTGTTGGGGGTGTTTGGGGGTGTTGGGGTTTTTGGGGGTTGGGGGGGGTTTGGGTTGGGGGGTGTTTGGGGGTGTTTTGGGGGGTGTTTTGGGGGTTTGGGGTTTTTGGGTTGGGGGTTTTGGGGGTTTTTGGGGGTTTTTAGGGTTTTGGGGGGTTTTTGGGGGGGTTTGGGGGTGTTTGGGGGGGGTGTTAGGGGTGTTTTTGGGGGGGGGGGTGTTTGGGGGTGTTGGGGGGTTTGGGGTTTTGTTTTGGGGGGGGGGATTGGGGGGGGGGTGGGGGTTTTGGGGGGGGGGGGTTTTAAAAAGGGGGGAGGGGGTTTTTTTTAAATTTTTGGGGTGAAATTTAAATATTTTTTATATAACCTTAACCTTACTTTAAACTTACCCTTATTAACCCCTCTACCTTATATTTACAAATCCCACTATTAAAATTTACTACACTACTACTATTTTAAACTACTAAACCCAAACTTAACACTACTACTAACTACTCCCCTACTACTACTTACTACTACTACTACTACTCTCCCTACTACAACTACATTTAAATCCACGGGGGAATCTAAAAAAACAAAACAAGATTTGGGGTAGCCAACCTAGCACTTGTTCGCCCCTAACATCCCCACCCCTTTTGGGCCGAGTGGGGGTAGGGGGGGGTTTTGGGGGTGGTCAGGGGTGGTGGGTGGCCAAACCACTATGGAGATGGCCCACATGCAGGGGGGTGATCATGTGGCCCGGGCCATGATGACCATAACAGGGATCTTTTTTGAGGGTGATAGACCGGGGTGAGAGAGAGGAGAGGAGAGGAGAGGGAGAGAGAGGAGAGAGGAGGGGGGGGGGAAAAAAAAAAAAAGTAGGAAAAAAAAAAAGGAGGGAGGAAGTGGCCATCATTCCACAGGGCGGGGGCCCCCCTTTTTTTTTGGGCTTTTTTAAAAGGGGCAAAAGCTGGGCGTCAACCAAAAGTTTTTGACAAAATATTAACCCCCAAAACAAACAAATAGAGAAGGTGTGGTGTGGTGTGTGTGTGTTGTGTGTGTGTTTGGGGTGTGTGTTTGTGTGTGTGTGTGTGGTATAAAAAAATAGAACTTGCAAAAATTATAACCCTTTAAAAAAATAAAATCCTATATATATTCAAGTCCTTTTCCCCAATTGAAGAGAAGAGAGAGGAAAGAGGAGAAGAGGAGAGAAAAAGAGATAGGGGAGAGAAAAAGAGAAGAGAGGGAGAGAGAGAGAGAAGGGAGAGAGAGAGAGGAGAGAAAGAGAGGAGAGAGAGAGAGGTAAAAACCTGGTAAAAAAGAAGAAAAAAAATAAACAATGAGAGAGGGGGAGAGAGAGGGGAGGAGAGAGAGAGGGAGGATAAGGAAGAGAGAGAGAGAGAAGAGAGAAAGAGAGAGAGAGAGAGAGAGAGGGAGAGAGAGGAGGGGAAAAAGGTTTGGTTTTTCGTAAAGAAAAAAAAAAAACTTTTCAAATTTTTAAACACGTAAAATTCCTTTGGAGAAAAAAAATCGTCCCCTTTTTAAAATTCAATTTTAAAAAACGATTTTCTTTAAATAATCAATAAAAATTTACTCCTTAAAATCTGCAAACCCCTTAGGCCCAGAACGAAATTTTCCATTGTAATTTGGGTAAAAATTTTTGGGAAAGCAATTTTTTTAGCTATGACCTGTTTTAAACCTTGTCCACTAACTCATTTGGATATTCAGTGACTTTTTGTTATTTTATGGCTAACAAAACAAAAAAACCAAAAAATTGGGGGGGGGGATAGGGCCCCTATTTTAAAAACCTCAAATTTAAAATTAAAAAAAACGTAACCTCAAATAAACAGTAACCTCAATAAAACACTGTACCCCCAAAATAACACTTCCCAATAAACACTGTAACCTCAAAAAAAAACTTTAACCCCAAAATAAAACAACCTCAATATAAACACTTAACCCAATATAAACACTGTAACCCCAATTAAAAAAAACCCCTTTAAACCAAACCCAAAAAAACCCGAAAATATAAAACACTGTAACCTAATAAAAAAACCCCCCCCAAAAAAACCTAACCCAAAACCCCCAAAAAAAACGAACCCAATAAAAAAACCTAATAAAAAAACCTCAATAAAAAAACCCCCCCCTCCTGTAACCTCAATAAACACTTTTAACCTCAAATTAAAAAACCCAATATAACCTGTAACCTCATAAAACACTGTAACCTCAAATAAACACTTTAAAATCACTTAACCTCAATTATCACTGTAAATCAATATATAAAAACCCTAATAATTCCCCAAAAAACACTGTAACCCCCAATATATTACACTTTGTTAACCCAAAAAACACTGTAACCCAATTTTAAAAAAATTTTTCCCCCCCTGTAACCTCAATAAAACATTAACCCCCAAAAAACACTGTAAATTTAATAAACACTGTAACCCAAAAAAAACCGTAACCCAATAACAACATTTTAACCTCAAAACACACTTAACCCAAAAAAAACACCTAACCTCAATAAAACCCTAAAACCAAAATTTAAAAACCCTAAAACCTTAACTAATAAAACATTAACCTAATAAAACCTTCCCAAATTTAAACATTTAAAAAAAAAAAACCCCAAAACCCTCCCCTTTTGCCCTCCAAACCCCTTTTTGGGGGGCCCCTTTTAAAACCCTCCCCTTCCTTAAAACCCTTTTAAAAAAATTTACCCAAAAAAAAACCCCCCTTTTTTTTTAGGGGGTTTTTTGCCCCCCTTCCCAAATCTTGGGTAATTTCAAACCCCTTTTTTTTTTCCCAAAAAACCAAAGGGGTTTTTTAAAATTTTCCCTTTTTTCCGCCTTTCCCCAAAAAAATTTAAATTTTCCCAACCCCCTTTTTAAAAAATTTTAAGTTTTTAAAAACCCCCAACCCCTAAGCCCAAAAACCCAATCATCCTCCCCTCATTAAACCCCCAAAAAAAATCAAAAACCCAAATCCAAACCCCCTTAAAAAAATCAAACCCTATAAACCCCCCCATAAACCCCCCCAACCCCCATAAACCCTCAAAACCCAACCCCAAAAAAGGGCCCATAAAAAAACCCCCAAAAACCCCCTGGGCCCCAAAAACTTCCCCCCCCCAAAAAATAAAAATTTTTTTTTTTTTTTTTTGGGGTTTTTTTTTTAAAAAAAAAAAACAATAAAAATCCTTTCCCCCCCCCCCACCCCTTCCCCCCCTCCCCCCCCCAAAAACCCCCCCCCAAAAAACCCCAAAAAACCCCCCCCTTCCCCCCCCCCCCCCCCTTTTCCCCCCCCCCCCCACCCCCCCCCCCCCCCCAAAAAAAACCCCAAAAAAAAAACCCCCCCCCACCCCCCCCCCGGGCCCCCCCCCCCCCCCCCCCCCCCGCCTTTTTTTTCCCCCGGGGCCCCCCCAACCCCTTTTTTTTCCCCCTTTTTTTTTTTTTTTTTCCCCCCCTTTTTTTTTTTTCTCCCTTTACCCCCCTCCCCCCCTTCCCCCCCCCCCCCCCCCCCCCCCCCCCTCCCCCTTTTCCCCCCTTTCCCCCCCTCTTTTTAAAAACCCCCCCCCCCCCCCCCCCCCTTTTTCCCCCCTTTTCCCCCCCCCTTTTTTTTTTTCCCCCCCCCCCCCCCCCTTTTTTATTTTTTTTCCCCTTTTTTTTTTTTAAAAAAAAATTTTTTTTTTTTTATTTAAATTTTTTTTTTTTTTTTTTTTTTTTTTTTTTCCCCCCCCCCCCCCCCCCCCCCCCCCCCCCTCCCCCCCCCCCAAAAAAAAACCCAAATTTTTTTTTTAAAACCCCCTTTTTCCCCCCTCTTTTTTTTTTTTTTTGGGTTTTTTTTTTTTTCCCCCCCAAAAAAAAAATTTTTTCCCCCCTTTCAAAAATTTTTTTTCTCCCAAAAAAACCCCTTTTTTTGGGTTTTTTTTAAAAAAAAAAAAACAAAAAAAAAAAAAATTTTTTTTTTAAAAGAAAAATTTTTTTCTTTTAAATAATAAAAATTTTTTAAAAAATTTTTTTAAAAATATTTTAAAAAAATAAAAAAATTTAAATTTTTTTTTAAAAATTTTTTTAAAAAAAAAACAAATTTAAAAAAACCCTTTTTTTTTAAAAAAAATTTTTAAAATTTAAAAAAAATCTAAAAAATTTTTGAAAACAAAATTTTTTAACCCCAAAAAAAAAACCCCCAAAAAAAAAAAAATTTTTAAAAGAAAAAAATTTTAAAAAAAATAATCTTATTTAAAATTTTAAAAAACCCCTTTTTATGCCCCGGGGAAAAAATTTCTTTTTCCCCCTTTTCCCGTTTTTCCTGTTTTTTCCCCCCCTTTTTGGGGAAAAAAATTTTTGGTTTTGGGTTTTTTTTTTTTTGTTTGGGTTTTTTTTTTTTTAGGTTTTTTTCCAAAACTTTTTTTTTTCCCTTTTCTTCCCCCCAAAAATTTTTTTCCGCTTTTTTTCTTTTTCTTTTTTAAAACCCCCCCCTTTTCCCCCCATAACAACTGTAACCCAAAAACAAACTGTACCTCAATAACAACACTGTAACCTCAATAACAATACTGTAACCTCAATATAAACACTGTAACCTCAATATAAACACTGTAACCTCAATATAAACACTGTAACCTCAATATAAACACTGTAACCTCAATATAATCACTGTAACCTCAATATAAACACTGTAACCTCAATATATACACTGTAACCTCAATATATACACTGTAACTTCAATATATACACTGTAACCTCAATATATACACTGTAACCTCAATATATACACTGTAACCTCAATATATACACTGTAACCTCAATATATACACTGTAACCTCAATATATACACTGTAACCTCAATATATACACTGTAACCTCAATATATACACTGTAACCTCAATATATATACTGTAACTTCAATATAAACACTGTAACCTCAAAAACAACACTGTAACCTCAATAACAACACTGTAACCTCAATAACAACACTGTAACCTCAATAACAACACTGTAACCTCAATAACAACACTGTAACCTCAATAACAACACTGTAACCTCAATAACAACACTGTAACCTCAATAACAACATTGTAACCTCAATAACAACACTGTAACCTCAATATAAACACTGTAACCTCAATATAAACACTCTAACCTCAATATAAACACTCCCCTATATATGCGCTCGAATCCCTTATATATGCAATTGAATCCCTTATATAAGCGATCCATTCCTCTATTGTAAACACGTAGAATGTTCCTTTAAAAAAAACAATCAAGTATAGGCGTCCAGCCTCTGGCCCCTTTGCTTTTGGCTCAGTTCTTGCGGCTGGAACGTGACAGCGAGCCACGTTCCAGCCAATTAACTCATTACGCTAATTACTCATTAAGGGCTTGTTCTACGCAAAAAGTTTGTTCCACAGACCCCCGTTGATTTTGACAGCACTACTTGCATGTCAAATTTCAGCTCAATCCGACAATATTTAGGAGTAGTTATTCACTTTTTGGCTTACGAATGGTTCCACTCCCCTTACGCGAATGGGTCTTATGGTAAGTGGCAGCTCGCTTCGCTCGCTGCCACTTACCATAAGACCCATCAATAAACAACATCAGACCCATCCATAAGACCCATCAATAAACAACATCAGACCCATCCATAAGACCCATCAATAAACATCACCAGACCCATCCATAAGACCCATCAATAAACATCATCAGACCCATCCATAAGACCCATCAATAAACATCATCAGACCCATCCATAAGACCCATCAATAAACATCATCAGACCCATCCATAAGACCCATCAATAAACAACATCAGACCCATCCATAAGACCCATCAATAAACATCATCAGACCCATCCATAAGACCCATCAATAAACATCATCAGACCCATCCATAAGACCCATCAATAAACATCATCAGACCCATCCATAAGGCCCATCAATAAACATCATCAGACCCATCCATAAGACCCATCAATAAACATCATCAGACCCATCCATAAGACCCATCAATAAACATCATCAGACCCATCCATAAGACCCATCAATAAACATCATCAGACCCATCCATAGACCCAATCAATAAACATCATCAGACCCATCCATAAGACCCATCAATAAACATCACCAGACCCATCCATAAGACCCATCAATAAACATCATCAGACCCATCCATAAGACCCATCAATAAACATCATCAGACCCATCCATAAGACCCATCAATAAACATCATCAGACCCATCCATAAGACCCATCAATAAACAATCTGAACCACTCACTTATAAACACTCTAACCCCTTTATGAACACTCAAATCCCTTATATAAACAATCGAATTCCTTATATAAGCAATCCAACCCTCTATGATCCCCAGGTGCCCGCAGAGCTTATGGACGAGACTTATCAACACCTTATGGACACCCACCCTGAGGCGCTGGATATCCTGCTGCGCCGCCGCTGTGTCGGGGGAGACGAGTAAGTGTGGTGTGTGTGTGTGTGTGTGGGTGTGTGTGTGGGTGTGTGTGTGTTTGTGTGT
>JACEEZ010022489.1:45000-52500 GCA_016584305.1 Chionoecetes opilio
TAAATCCTCGTCGCGGGAGCGGGCCGCCACCCCACCCACTCACAGCACACAGCAGACAGGCACAGCCGCGCCAGCACGCGCACAGCGCCAGCAGCGCAGCGTCAGCAGCAGCAGCAGGACAGCAAGGGCAGCCGGTGGTTCAGGCGGCGGGACAAGAGCTGTGACGAGGCGGCCAGGCGGAGACGCGGGGCGGCGGCGGCGGCTGCGGCGTCGTGTGTCCCGTCAGCGTCAGGTCGCCGCGCGGAGGAGGGCGATGCGGGGCTGCGCGTGCCGCCCAACGCCCCGCGGCGGCTGTCATCGCCCGAGATTGACCATGGTGGCGTGATCACGGCCTCGCTGCGCATCCCCGTGCCCCTGGCTGCCGCGCCGCGCCCCGCAGAGGAGGGCGGCGAGGGGCGGACCAGGACGGCCTCCCACCGCAGCGTGGGCGTGAGTGGGGGCGTGGGCGTGAGTGGGGGCGTGAGTGACGGTGATGGCGGTCGTCAGCGTTCAGGCAGCAGCGACTCTTACCTTGGCACGGCCCTCAGTGCGGCCATGGCCTTCCCACCCCTCACCAGGAAGGGCGACGCCGTCAGCCACGACTCCGTGCTGTCGTCGTCCTCGGCCGACGCCTTCACGCTGTCCCCGTCGCCGCGCAACACGCCACTCTCTGACCTGTCGCCCTCCTCGCCCCTCAGCAGGACGGGGTCGCCGCCCCCCTGGCTCAGCCCTGACTCCGGCACGCCCGGCCTCTCCCCGCCAGGCTCACCGCCCACACACGCCAGACGCAGGCCTGACACACGCCCATCCACCACCACCACCACCACCACAGCCACCACACCCACACACCGGGGCCCCCTGGCCTCGGCACGCGGCAAGGCCTCCCCCGCGGGGCCCCTGCAGCTCCAGACGTCCCAGGCGGCCTTCCCGCTGGGACGCTCCCGCACCGCAGACTACATCAGCAGGCCCCAGGCGGTGGCGGCTGAGGGCAGCGCCGCGCGGCGGGGGGGCGCGGCGCGGCGGTACACGCGGCGGCGGTACACGGGTGAGCGGCACCCGACGGGGCAGCTGCCGGACCTGAGTGGGGCGGGGGCGGGTGAGGGCGGGGCGGGGCAGGCCACCCTGTGGAAGCGTTGGGAGATTATCGCCTCAGACCCCACCGAGCCGGAGACCTTCGTGTGACCTACCCCAACCACAGCCCCCCACCACACCACACCACACACCATGCCACCACACCACACCATGCCACCACACCACACCAGCCACCACACCACACCACACCACACCACACCACACCACACCACACCATGCCACCACACCACACCACACCACACCACACCACACCACACCACACCACACCACACCATACCACCACCACACCACGCCATCCCCTCCTCTCCCCCCCATCAGTGCCTTCAACAACAACAACAACAACAACAACAACAACTTTATAATTACATCTTCAAAACGAATTCAAGTGTCACACAGAGAACCACCGTGTGTGTGTACTGTGTATGTGTGTGTGTGTGTGTTGTGTGTGTGTGTGTGTGTGTGTACATGTGTGTGTGTGTGTGTACGTGTGTGTGTGTGTGTGTACTTCAGTTCCCAAAGGGGGCGCCTCCCCCCCTCAGTGCCTTCAAAACTTTTCTATTCAACAGTGTACAAGGAGGATAATAATGATATGTTTCAGAGGTAATGTGTTTGTCTCTACCTCTAACTTTAATACTCTCTCTCTCTCTCTCTCTCTCTCTCTCTCTCTCTCTCTCTCTCTCTCTCTCTCTCTCTCTCTCTCTCTCTCTCTCTCTCTCTCTCTCTCTCTCTCTCTTTTATTGGAAAACAAACATACAAATAATCAATAACATTTATTTTTTATTTATTAATTTATATCGATTCTATCTTACTACTATCTCCTTCCTTCCTTCCTTCCTTCCTTCCTTCCTTCCCTCCTTCCTTCCTTCCTTCCTTCCTTCCTTCCTCCTTCCTTCCCTCCTTCCTTCCTTCCTTCCTTCCTTCCTTCCTTCCTTCCCTTCCTTCCTTCCTTCCTCTCCTTCCTTCCTTCCTTCCTTCCTTCCTTCCTCCTCCTTCCTCCTTCCTTCCTTCCTTCCTTCCTTCCTTCCTTCCTTCCTTCCTTCCTTCCCTTCCTTCCTTCCTTCCCTTCCTTCCTTCCTTCCTTCCTTCCTTCCTTCCTCTTCCTTCCTTCCTTCCTTCTCCTTCCTTCCTTCCTTCCTTCCTTCCCTTCCTTCTCCTTCTTCCTTCCTTCCTTCCTTCCTTCCTCTTCCTTCCTTCCTTCCTCTCCTTCCTTCCTCCTCTCCTCCTCCTTCCTTCCTTCCTTCCTTCCTTCCTTCTTCCTTCCTTCCTTCCTTCCTTCCTTCCTTCCTTCCTTCCTCTTCCTCCTTCCTTCCTCTCCTCCTTCCTTCCTTCCTTCTTCCTTCCTTCCTTCCTTCCTCCTTCCTTCCTCCCTTCTCCTCTCCTTCCTTCCTTCCTTCCTTTCCTTCCTTCCTTCTCCTTCCTTTCCTTCCCTTCCTTCCTTCCTTCCTCCTTCCTTCCTTCCTTCCTTCTCCTTCCTTCCTTCCTTCTCCTTCCTTCCTTCCTTCCTTCCTTCCTTCCTCCTTCTTCCTTCCTTCCTCCTTCCTTCCTTCCTTCCTTCCTCCTTCCTTCCTTCCTTCATTCTTCCTTTCCTTCCTATTCCTTCCTCCTTCCTTCCTTCCTTTCCTTCTCCTCCTTTTCCTTCCTTCCTTCCTTCTTCCTTTCCTTCCTTCCTTCCTTCCTTCCTTCCTTCCTTCCCTTCCTTCCTTCCCTTCCTTCCTTCCCTTCCTTCCTTCCTTCCTTCCTTCCTTCCTTCCTCCATTCCTTCCTTCACCTTCCTTCCTTCCTTCCTCCTCCTTCCATTCTTTCCTTTCCTTCTCTCCTTCCCTAAATATCTTCCTTCCTTTCTTCCTTCCCTTCCTTCCTTCCTCTTCCTTCCTTCCTTCCTTCCTTCCTTCCTCCCATCTTTATCACACTATCTTAATTCATCCAGCCATTCACCCATCGCCACGTAATAGAACACCCTATATGATAACTATAATATAATCTATGTATATTTACCTATCCAAAAATGTATAATAAGTGCTGTAGAGATTAATAATAAGAAAATGCAAAATTAGGTGAAGGAAGGAAGGAAGGAAGGAATCAGCCACTGCACTGAATAATAAGATCCCGTTCCAAAGGTACATAAATCTTGATTAGATAGGTAACTTGCGGACAACTGGGTGCTAGCGACCAATATTTGATGTTATTTTAACCACAATAAGGCAATCTTAAATGTGTTCTTATGTTGACTATCAGGTTTTCACTAATAACACCAATGGTTTTGATATACTCATGTCCATACCATGAACACTGGTTAGAAGAAATAGTATTTGAAAGTAAAAATAATATTGAGATGATAAATAATATGGAGAATAAGAAATCATGCCACCCTTGTGTACACCATCTATAGTGTTTCAGCATCAATGCAGAAATATATTCACCCAAACATTTTGACGTAACATTTCCTTAAAGCTGTGGGACCATACAGGAGTAGATCATACTTTCAAATACTATTTCTTCTAACCAGTGTTCATGGTATGGACATGAGTATATCAAAAGCATGGTTTTATTAGTGACAGCCTGATAGTCAACATAAGAACATTTAAGATTGCCTTATTGTGGTTAAAATAACATCAAATATTGGTCGCTAGCACTAGGTTTCTTTAATAAGAGGGTAAGACACGTTCGTGACCCCGGTCCGTACTCTCGGTACGGGCCGTAGTCCCGTCTACCAGTTGTCCGCAAGTGACCTGTCTAATCAAGATTTATGCACCTTTGGAACGGGATCTTATTATTCAGTGCAGTGGCTGATTAAGGAAAGAGGGAAGGTAGGAAGAAAGGAAGGAAGGAAGAAGGAATGGATGAAGGAGGGAAGGAAGGAAGGAATAAAGGAGGGAATGAAGGAAGAAATAAAGGAAGGAAGGAAGGAAGGAAGGAGGGCAAAGCAACCATCTTTGTTTACATCGCATTCAGGACTGACGCGTGAGTATACAATCCATTATTTTACCCTATTTTACCTATTTCTAATGCTATTCCTCCTATTTCCTAACTAAACCATGATATATGAACACCCATTAGACCTGTGTGGACCATTAACACCCCTTGTTATGGTGTGGTAATGGAAATATTTGAGGTTTTGTAAAGTTATTTTGTATTTCTGGCTTATTTGCGTGTTTTTATTTTGTGTTGAAAGTTTTTTGTTTATTTTGCTTACGTGTTTTTGAATGTGTGTTTCTGGTACCTGGAACGGTTACAGGGAGTTTCGTACACAAGTTGTTTCGTACCCAGGTTTTGTTAGTGTTTCGTACACTGATTTTGAGTGTTTTCGTACATACCTGGTGTCGTTTCGTAACTCTAGTAGTAAGTTCAACTCTGAGCTGAGTGTACGAAACGACTATGGTTTCTTATAGACTACGAAACAACTTTTTGGTGTACGAATCTACTGGTGTACGAAATAACTTATGTACGAACTGACTGCACCCCTTCTGGTCATAGTACGAAACAACTTTTTGGTGTACGAATCTACTTGTGTACGAAACAACTTGTGTACGAACTGACTGCACCCCTTCTGGTCATAGTACGAAACAACTTTTTGGTGTACGAATCTACTGGTGTACGAAACAACTTATGTACGAACTGACTGCACCCCTTCTGGTCGTAGTACGAAACAACTTATTGGTGTACGAATCTACTAGTGTACGAAACAACTTGTGTACGAACTGACTGGTTAAGTTAGGTGCCAATGTCCAGGTTAGGTTAACATTTCCACGTCGACGAGAGTTCCAGGTTGGCGTTTCGGCGAGAATTCCCATCGGCGACAGTTCCATTTACCGTGTTTCTTTGTGTGTGTAGTTATAATGGACGAGAACTGCGCGGTCGCTACCACCGTTGGTAAATTTCCAGATGAACACCGAACTTCCTTTGGTGGTCGAAACTATTTTTTTCTGGTGAATTTTGATGTTTTGAATTAATCTGCTAACCAGTTTCTGTCGCAAATACTTTTTTTTTTTATTATTTTTGGATAATTTATAGTTTCACCCAACCAACGATTTTCTGATGCGCCTTATGTTTTTCTGGTGTGTTTTGAATGAATCTGCTAACCGTTTGTCGCAAATATTTTTTTTTTTTTTTTTTTTTAGGTAGATAAAGGTTATTATTTTTTTTTTTTTTTTGGTAGGTAAAGGTAATTTTTATTTTTTTTGGTAGGTAAAGGTATTTTTTTTTTTTTTTGGTAGGTAAAGGTATATTTTTTTTTTTTTTTTAGGTAGGTAAAGGTATTTTTTTTTTTTTTAGGTAGGTAAAGGTAATATTTTTTTTTTTTTTTTTTTAGGTAGGTAAAGGTAATTTTTTTTTTTTTTTTTTTTAGGTAGATAAAGGTAATTTTTTTTTTTTTTTTAGGTAGGTAGGTAATTTTTTTAGGTAGGTAAAGTATATTTTTTTGTTTAGGTAATAAGGTAAGTTTTTTTTTATTTTTTTTAGGTAGGAAAGGAAATTTTTTTTTTTTTTAGAGGAAAAATTTTTATTTGCGAGGAAAGGTACAATTTTTTTTTTTCTTTTTTATAGGTAAAGTAATATTTTTTTTTTTAGTAAAGATAAAGAATAAGGGGCTAGAAAATTCTTTTTGTTTAGGTAGATAAAGGTAAATTTTTTTTTGTTTTAGTAGGTAATGGATTGATTTGTATGTTTTTGTTAAAGTAATCATTTTTTTTTTTTTTTTTTAGTATTTGTAGGTAAAGTTCGGTTAGGTATCAGATTTTTTTTTTTTTTTTGTCATTTTGTTCCGAATCAACACAAAAAAAAAACAAACACAACAAATCACAGAACACGGTCAGCAATGCATCAAAACACATAAAACACACACACAAAAACAAGATTAGGCGCATCGAAAATCGTGGCAGTTGATGAAACTATCAAATTGACCGAATTCTGAGTTGTCTGGTCTGGCGTCGGTCTGGTTTCTGTGAATTTTCGGATGTGACCGTTTCTGTCGCAAACACTTAATATTTTTTTTGTAGCGTTATTAAATGTTGTCATTTGTGCGATCAACAAACACACACACAAACACACACCCACAACACACACACACACACACACAACACATACACACAACGAACTAAACAGTGTCGACAAACATAGCATTATAAAACACATAAATCAGAAAAATATTTGTCTAAATTTGGTTACCCAAAATCTACAAAACGGGAAATAGTATGGACAAGATTAACGTCTGCTTAGGCCTCAAGGGTTAAGGTCTCGGTCGTTAAGGGTAATAATCCTCAGGCATGGCGGGGCAGAGCGGACTGTCTCTATGCGAAAAAGCAGCCAGGAAAAATGACTCAGTGTCTCAGAAATTGACCGCACAGTCCTTGTCCATTCTGGTAAATTTCCAGATGAACACCGAACTTCCTTGGGTGGACGAAACAATCTTTTTCTGGTGAGTTTGATGTGTTTTGCATTAATCTCCTAACCGTTTCTGTCGCAAATCACTTGTTTTGTGTGTGTGTGTGATTTGCAACAAAAATGACAAAAAAACAAATTGAAACTAACCTAATCTTTACTTAAGGCGTTTTCTGCGCGGGATTTTTGGTTGCAACCGGAATTTTTTTGGTTGCAAACGGTCACAACAACAACAACAAATGTTTGCGGGTCGGGCCAATCATCTTCCCTGGATGGTTGAACAGGGATCGAAATTTGAGCAACCGAAAAATTTTCGGTTGCAATCAGGATCCCCGCAGAAAACGCCTCTAACCTAACCTTTACCTAACCTAACCTATACCTAACATAACCTAACCTTTACCTAACATAACCTAACCTTTACCTAACATAACCTATACCTAACCTAATCTTTACCAAACTTTAAAAAAGATATATATATTTGCGACAGAAACGGTGAGCAGATTCATTTAAAACACATCAAAACTCACCAGAAAAAAATAGTTTCGCCCACCAAAGTGAATTCGGTGTTCATCTGGAATACTACCTCCATTGTTACCGCTGAAACTGCATACTAACCCCTTGAGACCCAGAACGTAATTTCCATTGTAATTTGGGTACCATTAGACGATTTTTAGTGACTATAAGCAATATTTTAGCTATGACTGTTTAGACCTTGTCCACTGGATTGGTATATTCGTGACTTTCGCTATTTATGGCTAACAAAGACATTTTATATAGCCAAGGAAAGATCTGGCGTGAAGGGGTTACACTACTATACCTACTACACTACTTTACTACCTACTACTCTATTACTCAACTATACTCTACAACTAACTCCTATCCACTCAAACTTACTACTACACTACTACTTATACTATCCTACTTATCTATACCATACTACTACTACCTACTACTACTACTACACTACCACTACACTACTACTACACTACACTTATTCTACTACATAACTACTACTACTACCTTACTACCCTACTACTTTCTACCACTACTACT
>JACEEZ010022489.1:55000-57500 GCA_016584305.1 Chionoecetes opilio
CTGAGAACTTCAAAGCATCCGTGGAAATAGTCGGTTCGGTCAATACGAGTGCCGTTACGAGTGGTACAAATATACAGAGTGCCAGAGGACAGGAGGAGATGAGGAGTATGGGAAATGTGATGCCTATTAACCCTTCCTCCTCCTCCTCCTCCTCCTCCTCCTCCTCCTCCTCCTCCTCCTCCTCCCTTCCCCACCCCCCAACCCACACCTCCCCCTCCTCCTCCTCCACCACTGAAACAGGAAGAGGGAAGGGAAGAGAGGAGGAGGAAGAGGAGGTGAAACAGAACACTGAAATAGAGAGGAGAGTAGAGGAGGAAGAGGAAGAAGAAGAAGAAGAGGTTAAACAGATCACTGAAATAGAGAGGAGAGTAGAGGAGGAAGGAGGAGAAGAAGAGGAAGAAGAAGAAGAAGAGGTTAAAACAGATCAGAAATAAGAGGAGGTAGAGACAATGATGAAGAAGAGAGGAAGCATAAAAGAGAAGAGGAAGAAGAAGAGGAGAAAGAAGAGAGAGAAATGCCTAGTAAATTAAAATCAGATCAGACACTCAGACAGACAGACACAGTGATTTTGAGGAGGAGGGAGACATTAACAGTGCTATTAAGAACAAAAACAGTGCCATTAAATACCTTAAAAGTGCCATTAAGGACAATAAGGGTGCCATTAAGGACAATAACAGTGCCATTAAATACCCTAAAAGTGCCATTAAGAACAAAAACAGTGCCATTAGTGACAATAATAGCACCATTAAGAACAAAAACAGTGCCATTAAGAACAAGAGTGCCATAGAACAAAAAAACAATGCCATAGTTGAAGAGGAGTGGGAAAAAAATAGTGCCATTAAGAACAATAACAGCGCCATAAAGAACAAAAACAGTGCCATTAGTGACAATAACAGTGCCACTAAGAGCAAAAGTGCCATCAATCAAGAGAACATTGCCATAGGAAACCACACAGCGCCTTCACTAGACAGCCAGATACAGGATGCCATATCGCTTATAACAGACTGTACAGGGGAATCTGGCACTAGTGGGGGGCTTGTGGGGCGTGCAGGGGGGTGCCACGGTGCCTCTCTACCCCCCCACCCACCCCAGACCCCCACCCACACCCACACCCACACCCCAACTCAACATTTAGACACTCAAGCTAAGAACAGTGCCACTAAAACTAAACTGTCATCTCTTTCACCCTTAAAACCACTGACAGACATCACCCCCAACACCTCTAGCACCCCACCACACACCCCCACCTCACCACCCCTCTCCCCAACCCCCCAGCTGTCACGCACCACCTCACGCAGCCTCCACAGCCTCACCACCAGGGGCCGCACAAACCTCCACGGGCACCGCAGCAAATCTCTAAGCGGCAGTGTTGATAATCTAGGCACTCCGATTCGCCCTGTTACAAAGTCCCGGAGAGGTGGTAGTAATGGCTTACGGCGACGTTGTTTCAGCACTGCGGCTCTGGACCAACAGGGGGCTAAGGGGGCTACAAGGGGCCTTAGACGGACACTCAGCACTAGTCTCAGTAACGTGGTGAGTGCTGGTAGTGCTGGAAAAGGGAGATTGGCAGATTATAGCCATGTCCCAGGCAAGGTGAAACAGTACATACAAGATATTAAGGACCAGTGTAGCGCAAGATCTCGCCCCTGTAACCCTGCCTACCCCTGCCACACCCACTCCCTGCCTACCACCCCTGCACGTAAGCACCCCAGGGGAACCAATAACCCCCCCTGCAACACCCAAGACCTCGAACATCTAACACACTCCGAAGAAAACGATGTGTCACCAAGAACGCTGAAACTGAGGCAGATCCGAGAGGCTATGGATGGGGGAGGAGGGAGTGATGGGGATAATAGGGTGTTGAGGGAGGCGTTAGGGCTGCTGCTGGAGGAGAGGAGAAGCCGCCACGCCAGCGACACCACACTCGCCGCTCTGCAACTCCGCTACGACAACCTAAACGCGCTCTACGCCGAAAAACAGAACGAAATCGACCGTTTACGATTTTTACGAACACAGGAAGTCAACAAGGATTACGTCGTTACCCTGAATACCTGGGGGGGTTCTGGGGGCGCCCTAACCCCTGAAAGACACCCCAGCACCCCCACAGACCCCCCCAGTAATCACCCCCTCACCCGAACCCCCCAGCAAATGTCCGTAAGCGCGCCTTGTTTAATACGTGCGACTTCCACCCCTATTGCTGACCTTACGCCCTTTGACCTCTCTGTGGGTGACCTTGGGGTGTCGCCTGTGGGGGGGGTGAGGGACGTGGGGGAGGAAGAAGGGGAGAGGAGGAGAGGGAAGGAGGAGGAGGAGGAGGAGGAGAGGAAGAATGAAGAGGTTTTGAGGAAGTGGGAAGAAGACACGAGAAGAATTGTGAGGAAGGTAAGATGATGACGATGATGATGATAATAATAATAATAATAATAATAATAATAATGATTTATAAAGATGCCTGATATTCAATATTTTTTCATCTAATCAGTTGTATAATTTTTTTTTT
>JACEEZ010022489.1:62500-77500 GCA_016584305.1 Chionoecetes opilio
ACACGCAAACAAACGTAGGCCTATGAGAGCCCTTGACCTATCCTATGACTCAAACGCATCCTCTAGTACCAACCCTGACCTCTCGCGACCTCAGGAAAGCCACAAAACGAGTCCCATAAACAGATCGCTCCAGGAAATGCAATTTTGTAATAGTGTAGATCGCATGACCCCAGGTGCCCCCACAGTCCCCCAGGGGTTACGTAGGGGGACTGAGAGATACCAGGGGGACGGGAGGGTACTGTGGCGCGCTGTGGGGCCGGGACGTCACACAGAACAGAACACAGAAGCAGAACGGGGGCAGAAACGATCGGAGTATAAACGCTCGAGTTACCCCTCCTCCTCCCCCTCCCCCCCACCACCACCCCACCACAGATACCGCCCCATCTCCCCACCACAGCACAACAGGCACCCCTCTTCCACACCCCCACCACAGCGGCACAGATCTCACTCCACCACACCACGCGCCACACGGAGAAACGTTTCCACTTCACCGCCGCAACACAGACGACGCACCACACCACATTCGCCACACATAGATGGACCCAGGGTGTTACGTCACGCCCAGAAGGATGTGCCGATGTTACGTCACTCCCAGAAGGATGTGCCGCAGTCTACCACAGTGCCGCCACAGCCACAGGGCCAGAGGAGTGCCAACGAGCGCCACAATCTTGTTCCGTCCACACAAGTGCCAAAATCTGTCGTTATTTACATCCATAATTTCAAGTGAGTTATATTTTTTTGATAATTAAGTTGTATATTTTTTTATTTACAGATTTTTAGATTATTATTATATTTAAGATTGTCATTTTTATTGTTATGAATTTAGATTTTTTTGTGATTTATATATATTTTTTATTTATTTTTAATTATATCTATTTTTTTTTTATATGAATTTTGTGTTTGTTGTGATTTAATAGTTGTTTTTTATTTGTTTTAATTGTATATTGTAAAGTTATTGATGTTTTTTTAAATTAATTGTAACCTTTCCTTAGTCAGTCAGTCAGTCATTTAGTCAGTCATTCATCAGTCATTTATTCATTCAGTCAGTCAGTCAGTCATTTAGTCAGTCATTTATTAATTCAGTCAGTCAGTGAATCAGTCAGTCACTCAGTCAGTCATTTAGTCAGTCAGTCAGTCAGTCAGTCATTTATTCAGTCAGTCAGTCAGTCAGTCAGTCATCAGTCATAGTCTATCTTTTTCAGTTCGTAGTCAAGTGTAGTTTTATTAGTCAGTCATTTATTTTTCAGATTTGTCATCAGTTTAGACAGTCAGTTGTCAGTTTATTCAGCATCAACACATTTATCAGTCAGCTCAGTCAGAGTACATAGCAGTCAGCAGTCAGTTTGTCAGTCATCAAGGTCAGTTTATCACAGGTCAGCTCAGTTTATTCAGTCAGTCAGTCAGTCAGTCATCATCATTTATTCAGGCTGTCAGTCATTATCATCAGTCGTCATTATTCCATCAGTCGTCAATCAGTATCATTATCAGTCAGTGACACAGTTATCCACAGTCAGTTTATCAGTCAGCTAGTACAGTTCAGTCATTTCAGTCAGTCAGTCAGTCATCACAGGCTCATCAGTCAGTCCACAGCATTTATCAGTTCCAGCAGGTCAGTCAGTTATCAGTCAGTACACAGTTATCCAGTCAGTCACAGTTTATCCACAGTCAGTCAGTTTATCCATCAGTCATTTAATCAGTCAGTCCACAGTCACAGTATCCACAGTCATTTTTCACAGTCAGTCATTTAGTCCAGTCAGTCAGTTCAGTCATCAGTTATTCAGTCTGTCAGTCAGCTCATTATCAGTCGTCAGCAGTCAGTCACACTCATTTTAGTCAGATAAGTCTAATTTTTTTTTTTCTGGTTTCTTTTGTATATTGTAAAGCTGTATTGTTTTTTTTAATTAATTGTAGCATTTTTATTTCTTCTAGAGCGTGTGGTGCAATTATGGACAGTCTTAGACCAAGGTTTAGGGTGTGGAGGTGTTAGTGTTTGCAGCAGTATCAACACACACAGGGTTTACAAGCGGCTTGTAGGCAGAGTACAAAACGAGGCATCACGGGGCACAGTCACGTGTGTGTCACGTGGCATGACAAGGCAAAGAAGGGAAATCCTGACACAGTTATCCACAGGCTGCTACAGTTATCCACAGGCTGACACAGTTATCCACAGGCTGCTACAGTTATCCACAGGCTGACACAGTTATCCACAGGCTGCTACAGTTATCCACAGGCTGACACAGTTATCCACAGGCTGACACAGTTATCCACAGGCTGCTACAGTTATCCACAGGCTGACACAGTTATCCACAGGCTGACACAGTTATCCACAGGCTGCTACAGTTATCCACAGGCTGACACAGTTATCCACAGGCTGACACAGTTATCCACAGGCTGCTACAGTTATCCACATGCTGACACAGTTATCCACAGTTATCCACAGGCTGCTACAGTTATCCACAGTCTAAATTTTTTTTTTTTATTAGAAGCAAAATCCTACAAAGTGAACCAAAAACGTAACTGGCAGCAGGTAATTGTATGTCCCAGTGTTTACAGAGTGAAGTCACCCACAAAGTACTGTTATGTAGCCATGATGGAACATTGTACACAGGTCTGTATACAGGTGTGGTCAAGGGGTTTTTTTCTTTTTTTTTCAATAGCGTTGTGTGTGCACCCACCCTGGCAAGGCATTGCTCGGCGGTAATGGTGGTCGGCAGTGACGGTGATGGGTGATGGGTGAGACGTACAATTATCTCCAAAAGCTACATCGTAAATTCACTTTGAAAAACTGTTTTGCATACTGTGGATAGCTGTAGCACTTCCATATTTATGTACACAATTATGTACACCCCCGATAGTACACCTAGAGGTCATCACAGAAAGACAAACTGCAGCCGTGCCATTCGTATGACACTTACTTTTGTAAATTATCAACTAAAAACAGTAGATTTTTAACTCTGACTTGAAATAAACAAACACATCCATGGCTATGTGTGTTAACGTGCCTGTTAAGAAGCACCATGCAGTGATTGGTGCAGTGGCAGCATCACACATTACAAGCTGGTCTACACAGTGGGTTACCAGTAGTAGTAGTAGCAGCAGCAGCAGCATCACACATTACAAGCTGGTCTACACAGTGGGTTACCAGTAGTAGTAGTAGTAGCAGTGGCAGCATAACACATTACAAGCTGGTCTACACAGTGGGTTACCATAGAAATAGCAGTCAGCAAACCTACATGGCTCATGGGTTACAGTGTAGTAGTATGTGCAGTGGCAGCATAACACATTACAAGCTGGTCTACACAGTGGGTTACCAGTAGTAGTAGTAGTAGCAGTGGCAGCATAACACATTACAAGCTGGTCTACACAGTGGGTTACCAGTAGTAGTAGTAGTAGCAGTGGCAGCATAACACATTACAAGCTGGTCTACACAGTGGGTTACCAGTAGTAGTAGTAGTAGCAGTGGCAGCATCACACATTACAAGCTGGTCTACACAGTGGGTTACCAGTAGTAGTAGTAGTAGCAGTAGCAGTAGCAGCATAACACATTACAAGCTGGTCTACACAGTGGGTTACCAGTAGTAGTAGTAGTAGCAGTGGCAGCATCACACATTACAAGCTGGTCTACACAGTGGGTTACCAGTAGTAGTAGTAGTAGCAGTGGGCAGCATAACACATTACAAGCTGGTCTACACAGTGGGTTACCAGTAGTAGTAGTAGTAGCAGTGGCAGCATCACACATTACAAGCTGGTCTACACAGTGGGTTACCAGTAGTAGTAGTAGTAGTAGCAGCATCACACATTACAAGCTGGTCTACACAGTGGGTTACCAGTAGTAGTAGTAGTAGCAGTGGCAGCATAACACATACAAGCTGGTCTACACAGTGGGTTACCAGTAGTGGCATGACAGGTCTAGAAACGTTCTGGGTGAGTACAGGGTGTAAGCAAAGGACCAAGCAGCCACTTTCAAGGGGTTTGCAGAGATTAATAATGCTGAAAAAGTGTCGCTAACTGTCGCCTGTCCATAATTGTAGCCGACGCTCTAGTTTCTTTTGTGTATTGTAAAGCTATATGGGTTTTTTTTTTATTAATTGTAAGCAAACTTTCTAATTTTCAGCTTTTTTTGTATTGTAAAGCTATAGATGATTTTTTTTTTTTTTTTTTTTTGTAACCAAATTTATTTTTTCTAATTTTTTTTGTAGTATTTTGTAAAGGAAACTATAATTTTTTTTTTAGTATTTTGTAAAGGAAACTATTTTTTTTTTATATAATTCTAATCTATTTTTTCTTTTATTTTTTAATCACCACCACCACCACCACCACCACCACCACCACCACCACCACCACCACCACCACCACCACCACCACAACAGCCCTTCTTGTGGTGATGAGTGCCACCACCGCCACCATCACCACCACCACCACGGCAGCTGTAGGAATAAGGGCAGAAGAAGAGTAAGTGTATTTTATTTACCTAGTTGTATTTATCTAGTTGTATTTACTAGTTGTATTTACCTAGTTGTATTTACCTAGTTGTATTTACCTAGTTGTATTTACCTAGTTGTATTTACCTAGTTGTATTTATCTAGTTGTATTTATCTAGTTGTATTTACCTAGTTGTATTTACCTAGTTGTATTTATCTAGTTGTATTTACCTAGTTGTATTTACCTAGTTGTATTTACCTAGTTGTATTTACCTAGTTGTATTTACCTAGTTGTATTTACCTAGTTGTATTTACCTAGTTGTATTTACCTAGTTGTATTTACCTAGTTGTATTTACCTAGTTGTATTTACCTAGTTGTATTTACCTAGTTGTATTTACCTAGTTGTATTTACCTAGTTGTATTTACCTAGTTGTATTTACCTAGTTGTATTTACCTAGTTGTTTTTACCTAGTTGTATTTACCTAGTTGTATTTACCTAGTTATGTTACCTAGTTGTTTTACAGTGCTGAGTTACACTGGTTGGGTTTCTCCTAGTTAATTTATCCTAGTTTATTTCAACTGGTATTTACCTTTTGTGATTTCACCTCTGTTTAGTCATTACCTAGTTGTTAGTCAGAGCTTGTATACTAGTTGTATTATCTGTTGTTTTCACCTATTGAGTTCCATTGCAACTTGTATTTCCTATGTGGTATTATTAGTTGTGATTACGTTGTATTACCTATTTAGTTCCATTGCATTTACATTTTACTAGCTGTATTCATTGTGTTTTACTAGTTGTATTACCTAGTTTTTACCTAGTTGTATTTACTAGTTGTATTTACCTTTGTATTTACCTAGTTGTATTTACTTTGTTTTACCTAGTTGTATTTATAGTTGTATTACCAGTTGTTTCCTGTTGTATTTACCTTTGTATTTATCTAGTTGTATTACATAGTTGTATTTACCTAGTGTATTACCTATTGTATTTATCTAGTTGTATTTACCTAGTTGTATTTACCTAGTTGTATTTACCTAGTTGTATTTATCTAGTTGTATTTACCTAGTTGTATTTACCTAGTTTATTACCTAGTTGTATTTACCTAGTTGTATTTACCTAGTTGTATTTACCTAGTTGTATTTACCTAGTTGTATTTACCTAGTTGTATTACTATTTATTACCTAGTTGTATTTACCTAGTTGTATTTTAACCTAGTTGTATTTACCTATGTTGTTTTACCTATGTATTACCTAGTTGTATTACCTGTTGTATTTACCTAGTTGTATTTACCTAGTTGTATTTACCTAGTTGTATTTACCTAGTTGTATTTACCTATTGTTTACCTAGTTGTTTTACAGGCCTAGTACACTGGTGTACCGTCTCCTGTACATTTACCTAGTTTTCCTTCATTACCTTCTTACGTATCACCTCGTTTAGTATTGTTTACAGGGCCTGGAAGCTACATGTGTGTGTGGTCGTGTCCATGCCCTCATTGATCCATTCCTTGTCCATTCATGGGGACACATTTTTGGTATCACCTCTCATTTAGTCCATTGCAAACTCGTACATTGCTGTGAGGGAAGCTGTAGTTCTTGATGGTGTTCAGGCATCTCCCTTTTCCTAGTTGTTTTGTATGTCCTCTTGTGTAGCGACCTTGTCTTTGTTTACAAGTCAGTAGTCTCTCATGGTCTGTTTCTTCCATCTTTGTTATCAGCTTAAACATTGTTATGAAGGCTCCTCTTTCTCCTCTCTGCTCGAGTCTTGGTCACTTTATTGCCTTTCTTTTCAGTTCTACTTTCAGACCTTCCACTTCATCACAGCTTCTTCTCAAACCTTCAAGTAAACACTTCAAATATTCGAACTCTTCAATCAGTCTCTTCAGGTCTAGTTTGGTCGTGTCTCCCTCCTCCTCCTCCTCCTCCTCCTCCTCCTCCTCCTCCTCCTCCTCCTCCTCCTCCTCCTCCTCCTCCTCCTCCTCCTCCCTGACCACTCTTCCCTTCTTTGCTTCATCATTATACCCTGAGACGTCCAACTGGGCTATCCTAATCCTAAGCTCTTGTCCTGCCTCGGGGTCTCCGTCATGTTGAAAAATTTCCGTACACAACTTCTAATCTCTCTCTTACGTGAACCACAACCCTGCTTAGCAGAGGCCCTGTCTAACACTGTCTAGGGTCTATTTTTTTTAACGAGGCAAAATATGCTGCCCCCTTGCTTAGGGTGGTCCAAGAAGAGGGGTAAAATTTCAAAGTGCACTGGTCCTTTCTCCACACCACTGCTTTTTTTCATGTTGCATTCCTCTCCTTGTGTGCAAAATTTCATCGCGATACAATGATATTTAGAGGTCGTCCCATCATCTCGCTTTCTATCATAGGATTTAACCCGGAAAATATCACATACCCAAATTGGAGCACTTCCCGACATCACAGACCTAAATGGTGATTTCTGAATTCTCCGGGGTTGGTAACCCCATAGACACATTTTATCAACTAAAAACTGATATACAGCTGTCTGAATGCTGAATTTCATTATTTGGTTTTCACAGTAAATTTTAGGGGTAGGCCTACCCTGGTTAGGGTACTTCTAGTAGAGATAAAGCAAAATGGTTCGCATTTTTGAACTCAGAAGGGTCGATTTACACATAGAAGTGGTTTCATCGACACTGATTTATTGACAATTCACAAAATATTGCCAAAAAAATTGTTTTTCTATAGGAAAATAGAGAAATTGAAATGTTCTGTCATATTTTGCAGGTTTTAGTAAATAAATGAAATATGAAAGCATTTCTATGTGTAAATCGTCCCTTCTGAGCTCAAAAATGCAAACCATTTTGTTCTATCTCTACTAGAAGTACCCTAACCAGGGTAGGCCTACCCCTAATTTACGGTATGAAAACCAAATAATGAAATTCAGCATTCAGACAGCTGTATATCAGTTTTTAGTTGATAAAATGTGTCTATGGGGTTACCAACCCCGGAGAATTCAGAAATCAACACCATTTGGGTCTGTGATGTCGGGAAGTGCTCCAATTCGGGTATGTGATACTTTCCTGGTTGAATCCTATGATAGAAAGCGAGATGATGGGGCGACCTCTAAATTAAGTTTTATCGCCATGAAATTTCATAGGCTTGTAACCTATGGGTAATGGACAAAAAATTACCTTGTGGAGGAATAAAAGCAGAAAAATATTTTTGGTGGACCTCCCTACCCTTGCTGCTTACTGCCTGATATTTGATGCCAGGAGAAGGGAATACTACACTTCTTAATGTCAGTTGTATTTTATCATAGTTAACCCTAGTATCAGGTAAACACAGGCATCATTTTAACCAGGAGAAGGGAATACTACGCTTCTTCTTAATGTCAGTTGTATTTTATCATAGTTAACCCTAGTATCAGGTAAACATAGGCATCATTTTAACCAGGAGACCTTAAGATAGAATGGAATTTTGGCCTCGTTAAAAAAAATAGACTATAGGTTCCTGGGCAGCTTGTTTGTTCGTGTGTGTGTGTGTGTGTGTGTGCGTGTGTGTATGTGCGCGTGTGTGTGTGTGTGTGTGTCTTAATATCTAACTAACTTTAACTTTCAAGTAATAGATATCTTACCTCTCTCTCTCTCTCTCTCTCTCTCTCTCTCTCTCTCTCTCTCTCTCTCTCTCTCTCCCAACAGACACACTCACACAGCCTCTCCCGCACTCTGGACATCACAACGCAACTAGCAACTACAGTACTTAGAAGATCCGAAAGTTTGCGCTCCTCTCTGTCGCAATTGAGCCTGACAGACATACAGACAGAGCCAGAGAGAGCCAGAGAGGACAAGACAGCTACAGAGACCCACAGAGCCACAGCCAGAGAGGACAAGACAGCTACAGAGCCACCACAGAGCCACAGAGAGCCAGAATAAGAGCACGAGTCATCTATACTCTGAAATTATCTAACAGTTAAGGAAGTATTGTTTTTTGAGGATTGACAAAGACATAAAATGATGTTATTACTGATGGGTTTATTTTTGTGGAGTTGTAGTAGTAGTAGTAGTAGTAGTAGTAGTAGTAGTAGTAGTAGTAGTAGTAGTGTATATGTTGTAGTGTATGTAGTGGTTGTAGTAGTAGTAGTAGTAGTAGTGGTAGTGGTAGTAGTAGTGGTTGTAGTAGTAGTAGTAGTAGTGGTAGTAGTAGTTGTAGTTGTAGTAGTGGTAGTAGTAGTAGTAGTAGTAGTAGTAGTAGTAGTAGTAGTTGTAGTTGTAGTAGTGGTGGTAGTAGGAGTAGTAGTAATAGTAGTAGTAGTAGTAGTAGTGCTAGTGGTAGTGGTAGTAGTAGTGGTTGTAGTAGTTGTAGTAGTGGTGGTAGTAGTAGTGGTAGTAGTAGTAGTAGTAGTAGTAGTAGTAGTGGTAGTAGTAGTAGTAGTGGTAGTAGTAGTAGTAGTAGTGGTGGTTAGTGACTTATAAAGGGTTGTTTGGTGAGTCACTGGTTTGTTATAAGTCGCTTTGTTAAGTCACTAGTGTTAAGTTTGTGATGGGTTTTAAGTTTTGTGTGTTTTTGAGTGCGTTAAGTTTTTTTTTGTTTTTTCGGATGGTTTTAGTCAGTAAGTCAGTTGGTAAGTCAGTGTGTGTACTAGTCAGTCAGTCAAGTAGTTGGCATTTCTGTGTGTCATAAGTCAGTCAGTCAGTCAGTCAGTCAATGGATACTTTTGTGTGTATACCAGTCAGTAAGAGTCAGTAAAGGCAGCATGTATCTTGATTGTACCAGTCAGTCAGTCAGTCAGTCAGTCAGTCAGTCAGTCAGTCAGTCAGTCAGTCAGTTTAATGAAAGGAAAATTCAGGTAGCTTCCAAATATTACTGATTTCTAGTCCAGGAAGAGAGGAGAGAGAGAGAGAGAGAGAGAGAGAGAGAGAGAGAGAGAGGAGAGAGAGAGAGAGAGAGAGAGTTGAAATGGGACCAAGTTCTATTCTTCATTTACTTTTTGTGTGGTGAGAGAGAGAGAGAGGAGAGAGAGAGAGAGAGAGAGAGAGAGAGAGAGAGGAGAGAGAGAGAGAGAGAGAGGAAAGAGGAAGGAAGGAAGGGAGGAGAGAGAGAGAGAGAGTTTATAGAGGAGAAATTTGCTTGTCATTGTGCCTTCTCTATAATAATAATAATAATAATAATAATAATGATGATAATGATAAGTTCCGTCCAGAATAGAACAAATTTTTTTATCTATTGCGTGAAAAAAAAAATTGCCGTATATTCGGTTTTTTTTTTTTTTATTATTTTTATTATTTATTTGATTTATTTTTTCATTCACTATAGTTTTACCTCTCTCTCTCTCTCTCTCTCTCTCTCTCTTCTCTCTCTCTCTCTGTTTCTCTCTCTCTCCCCTCTTCTTGTTTCTCTCTCTCTCTCTCTCTCTCTCTCTCTCTATTTCTGTTTTTCTCTGTTTCTCCCTCTTTCTCTCTCTGTCTGTTTCTCTCTTTCTCTCCCTCTCTCTCTCTCTCTGTTTCTCTGTTTCTCTCTCTGTTTCTCTGTTTCTCTCTCTCTCTCTCTCTCTCTCTCTCTCTCTCTCTCTCTGTGTGTTGAGTTTATATTATTATTTTTTTTTTTCTTCTATATCTTGCACTTTTTTTATGCAAAGGTTTTGAGTGTGTGTGTGTGTGTGTGTGTGGGTGTGTGTGTTTGGTGGGTGTGGGGGTATGGGTGTGAGTGTGTGTATGTGGGTGTGTGTGTGTTGGTGTGGGTGTGTGAGTGTGTGTGTGTGGGTGAGTGTGAGTGTGTGTGTGGGTGTGTGTGGGGAGAAATGGAGTTTGAGATGCACAAAGGCACATTAGTTTTTGATAAATACTTTCATTTAAAACTATTTCTTTATTTATTGACATTCTTATTTCATTTTCTTTTCCTTATGAATTAGTGTGGGGGTGGGGGTGGGTGTGTGTGTGGGAGTGGGTGTGTGTGCGTGTGTAGGTGGGTGTGTGGGTGTGGGTGTGTAGGTGTGTGTGTGTGTGTGTGGGTATATCTTAGTCTAATGATACCAAAATAATGGGTAGTTTCTTTATAGTTATTTTTATACCTACTAACTATCTTACTATGACAGCTTAAAGACAGTACCATAAGTTCATATCATTGATTTTCTTGACATACTAAATATTTCTCATGTCAGCACCTAACCCCTTCACGCCCAGATCTTTCCTTGGCTATATAAAATGGTCTGTTGTCGAGCCATAAAATAACGAAAAGTCACTGAATATACCACATGAGTTAGTGGACAAGGCTACTAAACAGGTCATAGCTATAAAATATTGCTTATAGTCACTACAAATCGTCTAATGGTACACAAATTACAATGGCAATTACGTTCTGGGCCTCAAGGGGTTAAGATTTAGTGTTCAGTTTCAAAGGATATCGTTCAAGATTCTTAGTTGCATTATAATTTAGCCTAAGGAAATAGGGAAGAAATTACACTATTAGAAAAAAACCATGACATTATTTGTGTGAGTTTAAAGGTAAAAAATAAGGATAGGTATTTTAAGACAATTATATTTCTTGTAAGAGCAGGTTTATTTTCTTATGTTTTTCGTATATAAATGTTTTACGGCAGATATTAAAACGTTTCCTTCGCCTGGAGAGAGAGAGAGAGAGAGAGAGCAAACACCATTACAGGATTTTCAAATGTTATTCTGCCATTCTTTTTCACCCCAAAACTAACAAATTTTTAAGGAAAACTAACATTTTTATGGAAAACTAACATTTTTTTTAGGAAATCTAACAAAATTTTAAGGAAAAAAAAAAAAATTAAGGAAAACTAAAAACAATTTAAGGAAAACTAACAAATTTTAAGGAAAACTAACATTTTTAAGGAAACTAACAAATTTTTAAGGAGAACAACGAAATGATCTATTAAGGAAATTAACTCATTTTTAGGGAAATTAGATAGAAATGACAATATTAGTCAAAAAATCATGCCATTATAATTTTTGTGCTGGTTGAAAGTAAAAAAATAAGGATATATATTATTTTTAAATGCATAGTTTTAGACCTTCAAATATCTCAACTGTCTTCATATTATCTGTATTCCTTATAATATTAACCTTATATCACTTTTAAAACCCTATATCAACCCTTTTCATCCCTTTAAAACCCTATATCAATGGGGGGTTTTTTCATCACAATCTATAAAAACACTTAAAACAGACAGACAGAATTTCTACAATATTTTCAAAATTCCCGCCACAGTATAGGAAATCACCTTCTTCTTCTTCTTGTGACCTTTAACGCTTCTACCCTGTGACCTTCTAATCTAACCCTGTGACCTTCTAATCTACCCTGTGACCTTCTAACCTACCCTGTGACCTTCTAACCTACCCTGTGACCTTCTAATCTACCCTGTGACCTTCTAATCTACCCTGTGACCTTCTAATCTACCCTGTGACCTTCTAATCTACCCTGTGACCTAATCTACCCTGTGACCTTCTAAGCTACCCTGTGACCTTCTAAACTACCCTGTGACCTTCTAAACTACCCTGTGACCTTCTAATCTACCCTGTGACCTTCTAAGCTACCCTGTGACCTTCTAATCTACCCTGTGACCTTCTAACCTACCCTGTGACCTTCTAACCTACCCTGTGACCTTCTAAACTACCCTGTGACCTTCTAATCTACCCTGTGACCTTCTAATCTACCCTGTGACCTTCTAATCTACCCTGTGACCTTCTAAACTACCCTGTGACCTTCTAAACTACCCTGTGACCTTCTAATCTACCCTGTGACCTTCTAATCTACCCTGTGACCTAATCTACCCTGTGACCTTCTAAACTACCCTGTGACCTTCTAATCTACCCTGTGACCTTCTAACCTAACCTGTGACCTTCTAACCTACCCTGTGACCTTCTAACCTACCCTGTGACCTTCTAACCTACCCTGTGACCTTCTAACCTACCCTGTGACCTTCTAACCTACCCTGTGACCTTCTAATCTACCCTGTGACCTTCTAAACTACCCTGTGACCTTCTAACCTACCCTGTGACCTTCTAATCTACCCTGTGACCTTCTAAACTACCCTGTGACCTTCTAAACTACCCTGTGACCTTCTAAGCTACCCTGTGACCTTCTAAACTACCCTGTGACCTTCTAAGCTACCCTGTGACCTTCTAATCTACCCTGTGACCTTCTAATCTACCCTGTGACCTTCTAAGCTACCCTGTGACCTTCTAATCTACCCTGTGACCTTCTAATCTACCCTGTGACCTTCTAATCTACCCTGTGACCTTCTAAGCTACCCTGTGACCTTCTAATCTACCCTGTGACCTTCTAAGCTACCCTGTGACCTTCTAACCTACCCTGTGACCTTCTAACCTACCCTGTGACCTTCTAATCTAACCTGTGACCTTCTAATCTACCCTGTGACCTTCTAAACTACCATGTGACCTTCTAACCTAACCTGTGACCTTCCAAACGTGACCTCTAACCTGTGACCTTAATATCACTTCATAGGTCCTCTCAAACTTCGTCTCCTTAGATAACAAACCTATCAACTTTTCCTTTGTCTATTTAACCTGGGATACTAAAACATTTAAACTAATTAACTATCTACCGTAGATAACACTATAGTCACCAGTCACTCACCACTGCACTAATGTCGCCAGGCACAATATATTACTACTGTCAGCATCACTACAGCCTTGTATGTGCCACTGAAGAGACATGCACATAGTTTATATTATGTACATCACACTACATGTCTTCAGTGACACATAGATGTCTGTAGTGATGCTAAATTCGTAATATATTGTCCTGGCACATGGTGTGTGGAGCTGACTTGCGATATAGGTGTTTTAGTTCTACGGTAGCTATAATAGTGTTCGTTAATTAATATTCTAATGCTATATCTGTGTTTCTCGTACTGACACCTGGTCGATGGTTCTTCATATAAACATCGTAATTTTCAATGGTTTAATCATATAAAAAGCGAACAGCCCCCCCTCCTGCCCCCCTGTGAGGTAAGGACGTGCTTCCTACATCAGGATGAAACAGGAGGAGGAAGAGGAGGAAGGTCAGGTCAGGTGGTCAGGCCGCCTCAGGAAGAAAAGATGTTGGAATGGAGGTTTTTTTTTTTTTTTTTTTTTTTTTTTTTTTTTACTTCCTGATTTTATGTGTGTAAAATGTTAGTACGATTAGCTCTCTCTCTCTCTCTCTCTTCTCTTCTCTTCTCTTCTCTTCTCTCTCTCTCTCTCTCTCTCTCTCTCTCTCTCTCTCTCTCTCTCTCTCTCTCTCTCTCTCTCTCTCTCTTCTCTCTTCTCTCTCTCTCTCTCTCTCCCTCCCCTTTAACAACCCACAAACTACCCAGCAAAAAAAGAGAAAAAAAAGATATCCTCGCCACGATCCTCTGCGCGGTTGTTAATGAGTTCGAAGCACTAACGAACCCTATCACTATAAGCTGTAAAAACATACTACAAAACTATACCCACACTATTACTAACTCACATTGACTAATATTTAAGACTTGGATAACGTTACAGGTATATAACTATTGGTCAAAGGTCAACAGGTCAGGGCGTGGGAAGGCAATAAGGGAAAGGTTTAGTGTTTCGAAGCAGCGTTGAGCAGAGTTAACCTGCTTGAGTAATCTGGAACGAGCGGTAGTCGAGGCCGCGCTAGCGATCAGGCAGGGTGTGTCTCTCTTGCTTCCTTGGTGTGTGTGCAGGGCAGCTGGGAGGAGGAAGCAGGGTGTGTGTGCAGGGCAGCTGGGAGGAGGAAGCAGGGTGTGTGTACAGGGCAGCTGGGAGGAGGAAGCAGGGTGTGTGTGCAGGGCAGCTGGGAGGAGGAAGCAGGGTGTGTGTACAGGGCAGCTGGGAGGAGGAAGCAGGGTGTGTGTACAGGGCAGCTGGGAGGAGGAAGCAGGGTGTGTGTACAGGGCAGCTGGGAGGAGGAAGCAGGGTGTGTGTGCAGGGCAGCTGGGAGGAGGTAGGGGCTGATTTTTGGCCAAACGACGCTTTATTTTGTTGTTTTTCTTCATATTTCTGCAGTGCACGGTAAGCAGAGAGAGAAAGGGAGGGAGTGGGCCGTGGCGGGTCTAGGGGTGGCCATGGCCTCCCCTGATATCACAAAATGGCCACCCCAGATCTAAGTCAAAGGTGTAATGAAAGTTCAACCCTTTCTTTTTAATGGCTATGCCTTGGCCACCCCACACTAGATCTGTGTCCAGCCTTGGCCACCCATGTCCTGGCGGCGCCGCTGTGAGGGAGGGAGGGAGGGAGGGAGGGAGAGCTTACGTGTGATTTGAGGTTGTTTAGTCCTCCCTGCAAAGTAATGGCTGTTGCCTCGTTATCTTTCTACCTTATATAACGTCAGATCAGCTATAGCCAGTGGCGTAGCTACGGTGCCCCCTATGAGAATCCAGAGCCCCCCAGGTGCCCCCCCAGTGGCAGTGGTGGTGGTAGTGGTAGGCAGTAGTGGTGGTGTGGTAGGCAGTGGTGGTGGTGGTAGGCAGTGGTGGTGTGGTGGTGGTGGTAGGCAGTGGTGGTGGTGGTAGGCAGTAGTGGTGGTGGTGGTAGGCGGTGGTGGTAGGCAGTGGTGGTGGTGGTGGTGGTAGGCAGTGGTGGTGGTGGTGGCAGTGGTTGT
>JACEEZ010022489.1:82500-105000 GCA_016584305.1 Chionoecetes opilio
TCTCTCTCTCTCTCTCTCTCTCTCTCTCTCTCTCTCTCTCTCTCTCTCTCTCACACAATTAAATCTTCAAACTAACTATAAAATAATCTTATAAACACCCACCACTAACAATAACTAACACTACACTAATAATAACTAATAAACTAACTATAACTAATAACAATACTAAAAATAACTAATTAATAACAAAACTCCCATCTCTCTCTCTCTCATTTAATATCAAGAAAAACATTAAAACCATAACAAAACACCCATCATTACTCTCTCTCTCTCTCTTCTCTCTCTCTCTCTCTCTCTCTCTCTCTCTCCTCTCTCTCTCTCTCTCTCTCTCTCTCTCTCTCTCTCTCTCCTCTCTCTCTCTCTCTCTCTCTCTCTCTCTCTCTCTCTCTCTCTCTCTCTCTCTCTCTCTCTCTCTCTCATTTAATATCAGAAATAAAATATTAAAACTATAACAAAACCACCATCACTTACCACTTTCTTACTTCTCCTCCTCTCTCTCTCTCTCTCTCTCTCCCCCCTCAAGTCTCCACCACCACCGGCGCAAACTCCCCCTCATCCTCCTCAAGCGTCAAGTCCCACTCAAACTTGTTGGTGAGGTGATGCTTGAAGCGCAGGGCCTTGGACACCAGGGGCGGGGGGAGGGCGGGGGCGTTGTCGGCTATGTTGGCGAAGAGAGTGGTGAGTGCCGAGGCTAGGAAGTTGTTGGATTCTACGATGTCGGTGAAAAGGTCTTCTGGGATCTGTGGGAAGTGTGGAGAGGGTTATAAAGCTGGGGTGTTGATTTTTTTTATTTAATGTTTTTAATTTAATTTTGTGTTGTACATGAAGTCTGACCACTACAGGATGTTGTTCAGCATGATTTATAACTACAAAGAGATAGCATAAGGGAATAACAAATGCCTCTAACATGAAATACAGATGAATTTATATATTTTCATATTTCTGTGATGGACGTTTTCACATCACTAGGCCTCAATAGGTCTATAAGTGTATTTTTGCCACGTTTGCCAGGCAGGTCTAGACTGGTCTAGGCTGGCCCTTAGTATATTTATACCCATTAGTATAGTTATACCCACTTAGTATATTTATATATATTATCATTATTGGTATAAATATACTAAGGGCTGGCCCAGGCAGCACTGATGCTCGCTAAAACACATCCAGACTGGCACTGTCCCATGCATGGTTCCTATTGGCCGGGGGATCGCGTGGGCGGTCATTACTGTCCTGCAAGCTTTACCTCCCCCCCCCCCCCCAAGACACACCAAATGATTATTAATTTGACCTCCAGTAATAACCTCCTAGCTGGCATATGAGAGGTCATCATTCTGTCTGTAATGAGAGTCAGCTACACAAAATATTGCCTGACTTTGCTGCATCGTACTGTTGGGCCTAAGTGTTCACAGTCATCACTGCTCCTGCACTTCCCAATGGCAAGTCAAATAAAAAATAAAAATAAAATAAAATACAATTGGCGTTCATAAAGCCCCGGGGCTTAATTGTCCTTCTTTCCCCTCTCGTTTTCAAATAATGATAAGGTTATGATTTAAATCAGTGATTAAAATCAACGTGATTTAAATCAAACCCTGTTATAAAGGAATATACAAAGGAATACAAAGGAAGAACAGACAGCAACAGTGAATAACTATGTCTGTGGAAAGCTCTCAAACAACTCCCTAACAAGATAAAACCAACTAGCAATCTGGGTTGATATTTTTAAGCCCGGGTCACTGTCAGGTCGCCTCGACCCACGTTAAGAGAAAATTGTCCTGACAATGGTGGACGCGGGAATTTTTTGCGTCAACTCACGTCAGCCTGATTGCCACGCCAGCGACGTTAATGCCACGTCAGACAAAGACAGAGCCACGACACTTGTCCAGGGTAACTGACGTGCTGACGCAACAAGTTGTTTCATTTTTCAAAAATCGTGCCACGTCAGGAACGAGGCGTCGTCAGCCCACGACAGCATTGCCGTGGCCCTCACCTCATAGTGGGACTCAGGCTCAAACAAACACCTCAATGTAAACACAATGACAATAAAAATATATCAGATCAAATCTACCACCACTACAACTACCACCACTACAACTACCACCACTACAACTACCACAATTTGTTTTAGAGGTAAATATGATGCTACTGATATGTTATTTAATGATTTAGGGATGCTAAAATTTGATCTCGTTAGGAAATACTTTTTGTTACTAACTATTTTTAATGATATAAATAACAGTGATCAAAACAGTAAAATATTGACAGTGTTCCACCACAGTCAAGGTACAGGGGGAAATAATAGTGCTCTGAGTTTTGCACAAGCACGCACAACACTGTATAAATGTTCTTTACACTGTGTTGGGCCACAATTTTGGAATGCAATACCTAATGATTGGAAGGCAATTATTAATGTCAATACATTCAAAGTTAAGCTTAAAAGATATTTATATAATTTTCAAAGTCAAAATAGCAGGGAATAATATATGTAAATATATTTGTGTAATAGTATTTCGTATTTTGTGATTTGTTATGGCTAGTGTCTAGGGACCATGTATTGCTTAGCTATATATCATACTAAGGAATATTTAGGATATAATTTGTTAATATATTGCCACCCTCGATATATTTTCATAGCTGTATAAATTATTGTTCTGTCCGCTAGGGAGCAGATGCTCGGCGGACTAATGCCACTAACTGATTATTGTAAATATGTATGAATTATGTTAACTTGTAACATTTTGGCAATAAACTCAATCAATCAATCAAACTATAACTCACCTCATACACCTGGTGGTGGAGAATGGACAGCAGGTTAGAGTACAGCTGTGGCCCCTCCAGTAACACCTCCTCGGCCCTGGTGGTGGTAATGGTAGTAGTAGTAGTGGTAGTAGTAGTCAGTGGTAGTAGTAGTCAGTAATAATAGTGGTAGTCAGTAGTAGTAGTAGTAGTAGTAGTAGTAGTAGTAGTAGTAGTAGTAGTAGTAGTAGTAGTAGTAGTAGTAGTAGTAGTAGTAGTAGTGGTGGTAGTAGTCAGTAGTAGTAGTAGTAGTAGTCAGTAGTAGTAGTAGTCAGTAGTAGTAGTCAGTAGTAGTAGTAGTAGTAGTAGTCAGTAGTGGTAGTAGCAGTCAGTAGTAGTAGTAGTAGTAGTAGTCAGTAGTAGTAGTAGTAGTAGTAGTAGTAGTAGTAGTAGTAGTAGTCAGTAGTAGTAGTAGTAGTAGTCAGTAGTAGTAGTAGTAGTAGTAGTAGTAGTAGTAGTCAGTAGTAGTAGTAGTAGTAGTAGTAGTAGTAGTAGTAGTAGTAGTAGTAGTAGTAGTAGTAGTAGTAGTAGTAGTAGTAGTAGTAGTAGTAGTAGTAGTAGTAGTAGTAGTAGTAGTAGCAGCAGCAGCAGCAGTAGTAGTAGTAGTAGTAGTAGTAGTAGTAGTAGTAGTAGTAGTAGTAGTAGTAGTAGTAGTAGTAGTAGTAGTAGTAGTAGTAGTAGTAGTAGTAGTAGCAGCAGTAGTAGTAGTAGTAGTAGTAGTCAGTAGTTTAATGACAACATGTGTAGAATAATAATGTAATAATGTGTAAAATAAATCCATACAAAGCAAGAGAATAACAACTTCCATATCAAAATAACTATAAACAAAGCTAAAAAAGTCAGTTAACTCATCGTAAAAGCAAATCAAAAGCTAAACTATTTGTAGCTATGCCATAAAAACAAATACAGTAACACAGCCCACACAAATCAAGAGATATAACAACTTTACCACATCAAAATAACAGAATCAAAGCTAAAAATGTCAGACAACTCTTATTAACCCCTTCACGCCCAGATCTTTCCTTGGCTATATAAAATGGTCTGTTGTTAGTAGTAGTAGTAGTTAGAAGTAGTTAGAAGTAGTAGTAGTAGTAGTAGTAGTAGTAGTAGTGATATTAACCCCTTCACGCCCAGATCTTTCCTTGGCTATATAAAATGGTCTGTTGTGAGCCATAAAACTACGAAAAAGTGACTGAATATACCAAATGAGTTAGTGGACAAGGATACTAAACAAGTCATAGCTATAAAACATTGCTTATAGTCACTACAAATCGTCTAATGGTACCCAAATTACAATGGCAATTACGTTCTGGGCCTCAAGGGGTTAAGATTTAGTGTTCAGTTTCAGAGGATATCGTTCAAGATTCTTAGTTGCAATATAATTTACCCTAAGGAAATAGGAAAAAAATGACACTATAAGAAAAAAACCATGTCATTATTTGTGAGAGCTTAAAGGTCAAAAATAAGGGTAGATACGTTCTGGGCCTCAAGGGGTTAATGGCCAATCAAACGCTATAAAATCTTAAATACGCACAATAAAACTTGAATGTAACCTCTGCACACGCACCTACACAGTCGTGGAGGAGGGCGCGCCAGTGTTCCCAGCCAGACCAGACTTGTCCCACCAGGAAACTCACAAAGGACAACTGTAACTCTGCCAGCAAACTCTCAGGCCTGCGAGAAGAGAATATGATCACTCGATAGACAAGATATTTCGAACTTGACACACACACCACACACAATAACACAATACACACACACACACTCTCTCCTTCCCTCTCTCTCTTCTCAAACACACACACACACACACACACACACACTCACTCTCCTTCCCTCTCTCTCTCTTCTCAAACACACACACACACACTCTCTCCTTCCCTCTCTCCCCCTACTCAAACACACACACACACACACCACACACACACGTCTGGAAATATTGATAGAGAAGATCTGTTTTGTGGGACGACAAAATAAAAGAGTCAGACAAGAATTAAAATGGACAACATGCAAGAGGACATAAAAATCCGCTTCCTTATAGAAGCCTAGAAGCCTGAACAACCTTGTGCAAAAGTGATTAATGCAAGAAGTATTCAGGACTTCAAAGGGCGACAACACAGACAACACACACACACACCCACACACACCTAGAACCTGGAACAACTTTGATGCAAAAGTGATTCTGCAAGAAGTATTCAGGACTTCAAAGGCAAACTGGATAATAGTAGATTTGGAGACGGGACAGTACGAGCATAACTCTTTTCCTGTATGTTACAACTAGCTAAATACACACACACACACACACACACCACACACACACCTCCCCCCCCACACACACACACACGTACGCACCTCTCCACCTGTGTCAGCATATGCCTAACACTGTAAGAGGAATCCATGCTGTATCTGGTCACTTCAGTAGGCGAGGCACCCTCTCTGTAGGACTTCTTGGGGGGCTGCGTGAAGCGAAACTCAGTCCCCTCTCTCGGCACCATTTCTGGGAGCTGGGGGTCTGTTCTGGGGGGTTCTGGGGGTGTGTGTGTGTCTGGGGTGTGTCTAGTGTCTGTGGGGGTGTCTGTGGAGTCTGTGGTTTCTGTGGTAATCTCCATAGCTTGTGTTTGGTCTGTGTGTGTTTGTGTGGGTGTGAGTGTGTTTGTGGGGGTTTCTGTGAAGTCTGTGGGGTTTTCTGAGGTCTGTGGGAAGTCTGTGGTAGTGCCTATGGTCTGTGGTGTGTCTGTGGGAGTTTCTGTGGGATGTCCAGTGTCTGTGATGTCTGTGATGTCTGTAAGGGACTGAGTATTAAGCAAACTTGGTGGATTTATAGTCTGTGTATCTGTTTCAGGGTCTGTTTTGTGGATGTCTGTAGTGGATGTAGAGGTGGATGTGGTGGTGGATGAGGGTTTAAACGGATGCCTGGCTGTCCTGGATGACTTGAAGGCCGCCACGGGGGTGAGTTCAGCCGCCGAGCACACCCGCCCTGCAAGACACGGGTGACGTAAACGGGTGAGGAAAAAAATAACGATAAATAAATAATATGTCCTGCAATATATAGCAGGATGCCCCCACGAATTGATATTCTAATATTTGCTAGCTATGACCTATAGCTTAGATTTAATGTTGTAGGTAGTCTTTGTTGCTTTTCTGCTATGTGTTTTTGACTGTGGAAAATTTGCAGTATAATATTGGTATTATTTTGGTAGTGGGCTTTCAAAAGTCCTATGACTCTTACCACACCATCGTGTAGCTTCTTCATTCTGAGTATTTTGAGCCCCATTTCCCTGGCGCATTGAATAAAATGGCATTTAAAAGTAGTACCCCAAAAAACTACCGTTACTTCAGCCAAAGAAAGGGTTTANTCTTGGGAAATAAATTTCCCCCTAAGGAATAGGAAAAAAATGACATAAAAGAAAAAACCATGTCATTATTTTGAGACTAAAGGTAAAAAAAAAAAAAAGGGTAGTACTTTTCTGGGCCTAAAGGGTTAATGCCAATAAAACGCTATAAAATCTAAATAGTACAAAAAAACTTGAATGTAACCCTGCACACCCCCTACCAGTTCGTGGGGGAGGCGCCCATTTCCCACCCGACCAGACTTGCCCCCACCAGGAAACTCACAAAGGAAAACTGTCTCTCCCAGAAAACTCTCAGGCCCTGCGAGAAGAGAATATGATCACTCGTGACAAATATTTCGAACTTGACACAAACACAACCACAACAATAACACAATACACACACACACACTCCCTCCTTCCCTCTCTCTCTTCTAAAACACAAAAACAAAACACACACACACCCCACTCACTCCCCTTTTCCCTCTCCCCACTCAACACACACACAAACACACACACCACACACCACACACCACTACTACTCCCTTCCCTCTCTCTTTCTCAAAACCACACACAAACACTCTCTCCTTCCCTCTCTCCCCCTATCAACACACAACACACCACACACACACACGTCTGGAAATTTGATAAGAAGTCTTTTGTGGGGACGACAGAAGTAAAAAGAGGTCATGAGAAGAAATTAAAAAGGAAAAACATGAAAGGGGGGGACATAAAAAAATACACTTCCCTATAGAAAGCCTAGAAGCCGGAAAAACCCTTGATGCAAAAGTGATTCAGCAAGAAGTATTCAGGACTTAAAAGGCAAGCTGGAAATTTTAGTTTTGGGAAAGGGACAGACGAGCTAACTCTTTTCCTGTATGTTACAACTACTAAATACAACAAACACACACACACACAACCCTCCCCCCCCACAACCACACACACTCCACCTTCCATGTGTCAGCATATCCAAACCCGTAAGGGGAAATCCTCTGTATCTGGTCACTTCATAGGCGAGGCCCCCCTCTCTGTAGGACTTCTTGGGGGGGCTGCGTGAAGCGAAACTCAGCCCCCCTCTCTCGGCCCATTTCTGGAGGGGGGGTCTTTTCTGGGGGTTCTGGGGGTTTTGGGTGTGTCTGGGGTGTTTAGTGTTGTGGGGGTGTCTGTGGAGTCTGGGTTTCTGTGGAAATCTATACTTTGTTTTTGGTCTGTGTGGTTTGTGTGGGTGTGATGTTTTGTGGGGGGGGGTCTGTGGGTTTTTTCTGAGGTTGTGGGAAGCTTGGTAGTGCCTAGGGTCTGTGGTTGTCTGTGGGAGTTTCTGTGGGTGCCCCGTGTCTTTGAGTTTGTGATGTCTGAAAGGGACTGGTATTAAGAAAACTTGGTGGTTTTTAAGTCTGTGTATCTTTTTTCGGGTCTGTTTTGTGGATGTCTGTGGGGGATGAGGTGTTAGAGGTGGAGGGGGTTTAAACGGTGCCGGGCTGCCCTGGATGACTTAAAGGGCCCCCAGGGGGGTGAGTTCAGCCGCCGAGCCACCCCCCCCCTGCAAGACACGGGGACGTAAACGGGTGAGGAAAAAAATAACGTAATAAATAATAGTCCTGCAATATATTGGGGATGCCCCCACGAATTGATATTCAAATATTTGCTAGCTAGACAAAAGCTTAAATTTTAAATGTTGTGGGGATGCCTTTGTTGCTTTTCTGCTATGTGTTTAGACTGGGGAAAATTTGCAGTATAGAATGGTATTTTTTGTATTGGGGTTTTAAAAAGCCTAGGCCCTTTACCTACACCATTGTAGCTTTGTTCTTTCTGATATTTTGACCCCCCATTTCCCTCGCAATTGAAAAATTGGCTTTACAGTAGTACCAAAAAAATCACCGTTATTTTCAGCCAGAAAGTTAATTTAGGAAAATAATTTTGGTTAGGTTAGGGGGGGGTTGGTTTAGTAACAGATGATATAGAAATAACGAAAATTACCCAATTTGGCAGGGAAGCGTAGCAATTTTTGGGGGGCGGACCGGGAGGGGAGGTTCCCCCCCACCCCCAACACCATGAAAAACAAACTTTTATTTCCGCAAAACAGACCCAGATTAATTAAAAAAAACATAAAAAACTTTCAGAAGGACTAATTTTCGGCCTCGAAATGGGTGGCTGCCAATAACAAAAATTTCACGAAGATATTTGGAAACCCTGAAAGTTAGCCTTGTACCTTTTTGTTATTTTGAAATTGTTGAAGGCACCGTTGTGGTTTTGAAAATTTTTTGCCCGGGTTTAACCTATAAATCTATTACAGTCACGAGGGTTTTATTCTTCTTCGGGAAGGTCAGGGAAGGTGATTCACACTCTAAAAATCACGGCAGCGTTTCCCCCCCCCGTGCCTTGCATTCAAAATATTCGTCAGGGTTTCCCGCATTTTCGGCAGTTCCTGCTCACCCTTAAAGCGACATGGGGCCTCAGAGGCTATCTTGAAAAATTTGCATTAATACATTCGTCAAAGAAGAAGAGGAGTTAAACTCAAAAAGACTTTTTTTGGGTACATAAGCCTTGAGAAAAACGACAATTTAAAATCAGCACGGCCATCTCATTATTTTAAAATTTTCTTCCCCAGAAACCTTCGTGACGGGACGGTGTGTAGGGGAGCCGTGGGCGGCGCCCGCTTAGTTAACCCTATTTTTTTTTTTAAAAGTAAAAAATTAACAGATGTTATGAGACGGTGCCCCGTCCCAATTTTACCATGATTGGGATGGTGTTTTTCGGCCTTGAGGCGGACAGTGTCGCCGTGATGGTCTTGGGTTTGTGTACAGGGGGAAGATTTTGTCCCATCTACAGGTACCATTTAGCCTTTTTTCTAGCACCTTTTATACAGTTTTCCCTTTTCCTAAGGACAGGGGTGAGGGTTGAGGGGTGAGGGGGTAAAAGGGGCCCATGCTGTCCCTATCCCCCCTTGCTTACCCCTGTAGCGGCGCTAACCACACACCAAACACACCTGCATCGGTTAGGCCACCTCCCCGTCTGGGACCAGGATTAGAGCCGAGGGGGCTGACGCTGACCTACTTGTCCTCGCCGACACAAATGCAAACCACCGGGAAATTTAAACAGCCAAGGGCCACAGAGACACCACCCGGCACCTCTTATCCCCACTTTGTACAATACTCGTGTCAAAAAAACAAAAACCCCTACAAAATCACGCCCTTTCTCCATCCTTTGTTATAGACAGATCCCCAAGATACTCACCCCCCTTCACCGCTCCACTCCTTCAAAAAAACTTTAAAAACGCTCTTTGTTTTCCCATTCCTTTTTTCAACAACACTCAATTTCCCCAAAAAAATTCCCAAAACTATTTTTGCCTCCCTTTTATCATTCATTTCAAATTGTTCAAATTGTGTGGCCCGAGTCGATGCGGTTTAAAGGGGACTATGGGGGGTGTTTGTCTTTTCATGGGGGGGAGGTCGAGCGGTATGACCCCTGGGGGGTGTGCGGAGGGCGTGCCAGACGTTTTTTTCAGACGTTTTTCAAAGGAGAGCAGCAGGGGGGGGTTGTTTACATCTGACACGGCCATTTTGGCGCAACAACGGCATCTTTTTGTCCAGCTCTTATTTTCTTTTAAAACTCAACTTTTCTTGTATTTTGCTTACTGTTATAAAAACAGCTACAATTTTTGTTCGTGGATACTGTCAACACCGTCACTCCAGACCCCTTTTAGTAATACCCACCGGCTTTTGCATTCTCTGCCCCACCCCTATGCGCAATATGCCCCATTTGCGCGGCTAACTATGATTTCCTTTTTAAGGGAAAAAACTGCGTCTTATGCGCCGGCAAATACAGTATATAAATAGTCAAAATATATATAAATAGTAAAATTAATATAGACGTAAATTTTTTTCGCTAACTTAAAAAATACAAAATAAAATGTTATAATCAAAATTCAAAAAACAAAAGTGCTGTAGTTATAAAAAAAAAATATATATATATCCCGCTATAGTTAATAGTATAGTATAGTTATATAGTATAGTACATAGCTATAGTATAGATATAAAAGAAAAAAAATCTCGCTATAACTTTACTAAAAAAATAAAAATACAATGGATATACAAATTAAAAGTCATCCCCCCAATCCACCCCCCGAGAAGGGATCCGCTTCTTAAATAAGGAAAAAAAAATTTTATAAAAAATAAAATAAAATATAATAAAATAAAGAAATAAATAAAAAAAAATCAATTACCTAACTTACAAAATACGATTAAAATGTGTGGGTCAAATTTCAAAAACAAGAAAAAGTGGTGGGAAAAAAAAAAAAAAAAAAAAATCCATGCTACCTAATTAAAATTTTTTATTATAAAAAAAATCATTCTAGCTAACTTAAAAAAAAAAAAAAAAAATCTACCTAAAAATTAATAAAAAAAAATCATGCTAACCCAACTGAAAAAAAAAAAAACATGCTACCTAACGGAAAAAAAAAAAAAACATGCACCTAACTGAAAAAAAAAAAAATCATGCACCTAATGAAAAAAAAAAATCTGCACCTAACTGAAAAAAAAAAAATCATTACCCAATGAAAAAAAAAAATCAGCACCTAACAAAAAACAAAAAAACGCTACCTAACTGAAAAAAAAAAAAACATGCTACCCAACTTAAAAAAAAAAAAAAAAAAACGTACCTAACTGAAAAAAAAAAAAAAATCATGCTATACTTTAAAAAAAAAAAAAAAAATTTCTACCTCACTTAAAAAAAAAAAAAACTGCTACCCTAACTTACAAAAAAAAAAAACTGCACCTTAAATAAAAAAAAAAAAAAAAAAAAATCAGGGTACCTAACTTAAAAAAAAAAAAAAATCATGCTACCTAACTAAAAAAAAAAAAAAAAAAATCATGCTACCTAACTGAAAAAAAAAAAAAATCATGCTACCTAACTTAAAAAAAAAAAAAAAATCATGCTACCTCACTTAAAAAAAAAAAAAATCATGCTACCTAACTTACAAAAAAAAAAAAATCATGCTACCTAACTAAAAAAAAAAAAAAAAATCATGCTACCTATTAAAAAAAAAAAAATCATGCTACCTAACAAAAAAAAAAAAATCATGCTACCTAACTAAAAAAAAAAAAATCATGCTACCTAACTTAAAAAAAACTAAAAAATCATGCTACCTAACTTAAAAAAAAAACTACAAAAAATAATGCTACCTAACTTAAAAAAAAAAAAAAAAAATCATGCTACCTACCTAAAAAAAAAAAAAAAAAAATAATAATAATAATGCTACCTAACTTTATAAAAAAAAAAATAAAAAAAAAATAAAAATTGGATATATAATAAATAAAAAATCCTCCACCCAGATTCACCCACCCGAGAGAGGGATCATCCGCTGCAGCTCCCTGTCATCCACGTGCTGGGTGAGGGCGATCCACTTGTGCCAGGAGTCCAGTGGATAAGGGCCAAGGAATTGATCCATCTGACGCAGGTTGGCGCGGATCCTCTCCACCTCTTCCACACTGGCCTCTGCGGTGGTGATAAGGTGGATGAGTGGGTGTACGTGTGTGTAAGTCAGACATCCAGCTAGACATCAATACTTACATTTCTTAGCTATGTATTATCTATGTATTATCTATGTATTATCTATGTATTATCTATGTATTATCTATGTATTATCTATGTATTATCTATGCATTATCTATGTATTATCTATTTTCTATTTCTATTTCATATTTTCTCGTTTATTTACCAATCAATATTTTTTTTCTTTACGCCAAATGACAGCCCTTGATCTACTTAATATTTACTTCTCTATACATGCTGCACTTATCTGCCATAGTTTTTTAGTTATTGAAAAATACGTGAAAAAAAAATCAAGGCCCCTTGCAAAATGTGCAATATTTTTTGAAAAATAGATTTGCTTGAAAATTAGTTCCCAGCAGTTTTCGGGCATGATGAACACGAATCTGGAGTCAGTTTTCAGTTACAATGATTAGAAGTCCCTATTTCAGCCAATTCACAATGACATGATACTTCCAGATATTCCTTAAAAATCACAAATTAGACAAAACTTACTACAAGACATAGAATATGATAGGCATTGCTAGATTAATTATTACTGCAATTCAACGATCAGTATTAGTATTATCAGTATTAATCCCTATTTGAGCCACCCATACGATTATCAAAGTACTTATAAAAACCTAGGAATACTATAGCAATCCTGTGGGACTTCTAATGCCCTCCCATGACTCCTGTAGGATGCCTGAAGGAGCAAAGAGGCCCGTGAAGGACTGAAGAATTGTATACAAAGCGAAGGATACTTAAAAAAATAGATCTTCCTCCTCCCATTTCCTCTCCTCCCTTTCTTCTCCTCCTTCCTCCTCCTCCTCTCCTCCTTTCCTTGTCCCACCTCCTTCCATCTCCTCCCCCTCTCCCAAAAGTGGTTCAAGAAGTGACCGTCAAGTCAGAGAGACATTCGGGCGTTATACATCCATCCAGCCAGTCATCCACACACCCACACCCACACCCACACCCACACACACCCACACACACACACACACCAACACACCCACACCCACACACCCACCCACACCCACACCCACACACACCCACACCCACCCACACCCACACACACCCACCCACCCACACCCACCCACCCACACACAGACCCACACACCCACATACCTGCCTCCTCCAGGTCCTCAGTGGCGGGGTTGTAGTGTCTCACCACAACCTCCCGTGTGGTGAAGGTGTGGTAGAAGCCAGTGCGGGGGGCGGTGTCCCCCTGGCGGTTCACAGCGCTGGGGGGGAGAAGGGGGGCTTTGAAGAATACTATATCTTCAATAACATCAAATAAATATCTATCTATTTATCTATATGGCTAAATAGGTAGTAATAATAACACACATCAAGTCCTAATCTAACTTGAAGTGGTAAATAAACCAATCGCTTTTATAGCCTCAAATAAATAAACTGGGGGGGGGGGGGTGAAGGGGGGAAGAGAAAATGTGAGGGTAAAGGTGGGGGGGAGGGGGAAGAGGGGGGAATGAAGGGGGAGGGGAGGGGGCACTGTGGTAGGGGTAGGGGGAGGGGGGGGGAAGCTTTGAAAAAAACGATCCCTTCAATAACATCAAATGAATATGTAAGTAATACTATACTGAAGATAAGGTTATATTCACTTATACGGGACACCATTCACTTATTCACTCATACGGGACATCATTCACTTATTCACTTATACGGGACACCATTCACTTATTCACTCATACGGGACATCATTCACTCATTCACTTATACGGGACACCATTCACTTATTCACTCATACGGGACATCATTCACTCATTCACTTATACGGGACATCATTCACTCATTCACTTATACGGGACATAATAATACTGCTAAGGTCTAAATCTAACCCTAAAGCAGGAATATCTATCACTGTTATAGCCTCAAATAAATAAATAAATAATAATAATAATAATAACAATCAAATCTTAATCTAACGTGAAGTAGATAAATATATATAGAAATGTACATATAAAAAAAATATAAACAAGCAATAATAATAAAAATGGTTCAAATTGAGAAAAAAAATCCCTTATAAACTCTCAGACATAAATAAATAAATAAATAAATAAATAAATAAATAAATAAATAAATAAATAAATAAATAAATAAATAAATAAATAAATAAATAAATAAATAAATATAAAAGTAATAATGAAACAAAATTAAACTCCTCATCTAACCTTAAGGAAGAAATCTATCACTTCTAGAGCCTAAAATGAATATATAATGATACAGATGAGGTTATATAGGCTTACATAGGCTTAGAAAGTAAATATATATAATAATAATAATACAAATAAGCTGGTAACCCCTTGAGGCCCAGAACGTAATTGCCATTGTAATTTGGGTACCATTAGACGATTTGTAGTGACTATAAGCAATGTCTTATAGCTATGACCTGTTTAGTATCCTTGTCCACTAACTCATTTGGTATATTCAGTGACTTTTCGTTATTTTATGGCTCGACAACAGACGATTTTATATAGCCAAGGAAAGATCTGGGCGTGAAGGGGTTAATATCACTACTACTACTACTACTACTACTTCTAACTACTACTACTACTACTACTACTACTACTACTACTACTACTAACAACAGACCATTTTATATAGCCAAGAAAGATCTGGGCGTGACAGGGTTAATATCACTACTACTACTACTACTACTACTTCTAACTACTACTACTACTACTACTACTACTACTACTACTACTACTAACAACAGACCATTTTATATAGCCAAGGAAAGATCTGGGCGTGAAGGGGTTAATATCACTACTACTACTACTACTACTACTACTACTACTACTACTAACAACAGACCATTTTATATAGCCAAGGAAAGATCTGGGCGTGAAGGGGTTAATATCACTACTACTACTACTACTACTACTATTACTACTTCTAACTACTTCTAACTACTTCTAACTACTTCTAACTACTACTACTACTAACACAGACCATTTTATATAGCCAAGGAAAGATCTGGGCGTGAAGGGGTTAATATCACTACTACTACTACTACTACTACTACTACTACTACTACTACTAACAACAGACCATTTTATATAGCCAAGGAAAGATCTGGCGTGAAGGGGTTAATATCACTACTACTACTACTACTACTACTACTACTACTACTACTACTAACAACAGACCATTTTATATAGCCAGGAAAGATCTGGGCGTGAAGGGGTTAATATCACTACTACTACTACTACTACTACTACTACTACTACTACTACTACTACTACTACTACTACTACTACTACTAACAACAACCATTTTATATAGCCAAGGAAAGAAACTGGCGTGAAGGGGTTAATATCACTACTACTACTACTACTACTACTACTACTTCTAACTACTTCTAACTACTTCTAACTACTACTACTACTAACAACAGACCATTTTATATAGCCAAGGAAAGATCTGGGCGTGAAGGGGTTTAAAATCACTACTACTACTACTACTACTACTACTACTACTTCTAACTACTACTACTACTAACAACAGACGATTTTATATAGCCAAGGAAAGATCTGGGCGTGAAGGGGTTAATATCACTACTACTACTACTACTACTACTACTACTACTACTACTACTTCTAACTACTACTACTACTAACAACAGACCATTTTATATAGCCAAGGAAAGATCTGGGCGTGAAGGGGTTTTAAAATCACTACTACTACTACTACTACTACTACTACTACTACTTCAAAACTACTACTACTACTAACAACAGACCATTTTATATAGCCAAGGAAAGATCTGGGCGTAAAGGGGTTAATATCACTACTACTACTACTACTACTACTACTACTACTACTTCTAACTACTACTACTACTAACAACAGACCATTTTATATAGCCAAGGAAAGATCTGGGCGTGAAGGGGTTAATATCACTACTACTACTACTACTACTACTACTACTTCTAACTACTTCTAACTACTACTACTACTAACAACAGACCATTTTATATAGCCAAGGAAAGATCTGGGCGTGAAGGGGTTAAGTAAAATAAAAATCTATCATTTCTATAGCCATTAATATATAAATAATGATAAAGATGAGGTGATATAGGCTTACATAGGCTTAGAAAAGTATATATAAATAATGATCATAAAAATAAGCTCTTCATCTCACCTGAATTATATAAACTCATCACTTTTATCGCCTCAAATAAATAAATAAACACGTGATAATAATTAAAAAAAACACCAAATTGAGAAAAAATACCCTTCTCAATTATCAAATAAATAAATAAATAAATAAATTAAATAAATAATGATAGAGGTAAGGACGTAAAGCTGAAATAAATAAATAAATACGTGATAATAATAAAAACCGTTCAAATTGTTAAAAAATATCCCCTCTAAATTATCAAATAAATAAATAAATAAATAAAAAGGTATTAAATGTATATCAATGTAAATATAAATGGTATATATAAATAAGTAGCAATATAAATAATAGTAAAAAGACACAGAGAGAGAGAGAGAGAGAGAGAGAGAGGAGAGAGAGAGAGAGAGAGAGAGAGAGAGAGGAGAGGAGAGAGAGAGAGAGAGAGAGAGTGAGAGAGAGAGAGAGAGAGAGAGAGAGAGAGAGAGAGAGAGAGAGAGAGAGAGAGAGAGAGAGAGAGAGAGAGAGAGAGAGAGAGAGAGAGAGAGAGAGAGAGAGAATGAGAAGAGCAGAGAGAGAGAGCAAGAGAAAAACCATGCCCCAACGAAGCAAAAAAAGACAAGCAAAAAAAGACAAGCAAAAAAAGACAAGCAAAAAAAGACAGAAGCAAAAAAAGACAGAAGCAAAAAAAGACAGAAGCAAAAAAAGACAGAAGCAAAAAAAGACAAGCAAAAAAAGACAGAAGCAAAAAAAGACAAGCAAAAAAAAGACAGAAGCAAAAAAAGACAAGCAAAAAAAGACAGAAGCAAAAAAAGACAGAAGCAAAAAAAGACAGAAGCAAAAAAAGACAGAAGCAAAAAAAGACAGAAGCAAAAAAAGACAGAAGCAAAAAAAGACAGAAGCAAAAAAAGACAGAAGCAAAAAAAGACAGAAGCAAAAAGAGACAGAAGCAAAAAAAGACAGAAGCAAAAAAGAGACAGAAGCAAAAAAAGACAGAAGCAAAAAAGAGACAGAAGCAAAAAAAGACAGAAGCAAAAAAAGACAGAAGCAAAAAAAGACAAGCAAAAAAAGACAGAAGCAAAAAAAGACAGAAGCAAAAAAAGACAGAAGCAAAAAAAGACAGAAGCAAAAAAAGACAGAAGCAAAAAAAGACAGAAGCAAAAAAAAGACAAGCAAAAAAAGACAGAAGCAAAAAAAGACAGAAGCAAAAAAAGACAAGCAAAAAAAGACAGAAGCAAAAACAGACAGAAGCAAAAAAAGACAGAAGCAAAAAAAGACAAAGCAAAAAAAAGACAGAAGCAAAAAAAAGACAGAAGCAAAAAAAGACAGAAGCAAAAAAAGACAGAAGCAAAAAAAGACAGACAGACAGACACACAAGCCCCCAATACTTACTAACATTATCGCAGTAAGACGCCGAAGTCAGTACAAATAAAAAGGAATAACTTTCTTTACTTCTCCTTTTTCCTCATTTCATAATAAAAACCGTTCAAATTGTTAAAAAATATCCCTTCTAAAGTCTCAAATACATAAATAAAATAAATAAATAATACAGACCCTCCAAATTAAGAAAAAATATCCCTTCTAAAGTCTCAAATACATCAATAAATACATATTAGTGGTAGCAATAATAGAAAGTCAAGTGTTACTCTAACCTGAAGTACTACATAAACCAATCACTTCTACAGCCTCAAATAATTAAATAATGATACAGATGAGGTTATTTAGGCTGAAATAAATAAATAAACACGTGATAATAATTAAAAAACCACCAAATTGTGAAAAAATATCCCTTCTAAAGTCTCAAATACATAAATAAACACGTGATAATAATTAAAAAAACACCAAATTGTGAAAAAATATCCCTTCTAAAGTCTCAAATAAATAAATAAAATAAATAAATAATACAGACCCTCCAAATTAAGAACAAATATCTCTTCTGTAGTCTCAAATAAATAGGTAAATAAAAAAATTAAATAAAAAATCTGTCTTAATCTAACCTAAAGTAGATAAATAAATAAAAACAAGTAGCAATAATACTAAAAATATTAATAAAAATCGTTGAAATTGAGAAAAAATATCCCTTGTATAGTCTCAAATAAATAAATAAATAAATAATAAAGTCTTAATCTAACCTAAAGTAGATACAATAAAAAAAATTAAAAAAATATAAATACGTAAGTAGCAATAATACTAAAAATAATAATAAAAATCGTTCAAATTGAGAAAAAATATCCCTTCTGAACTCTCAAATAAATAAATAAATAAATATATAATGATAGAGGTAAGTAAGGTCACAGAGCCATAAATAAATTAATAATAACAAAAAATCAGTCTTAATCTCACCTGAAGTAGATAATAAACCAGATAAATATAACTAACCAAGATAAGGTAAGAAAAAGTGTCCCTTCTAAAGTCCCAAATAAATAAATAAATAAATAAATAATAATAATAAATATAAGTTCCTCCCCTCACCTGAAGTAGACAAAGTGGAGTCCCGGGGGAATCATCTTCACGCCGCGGAAACGCTCGCCCACGTTCCAGAAGTTGACGTCGATGCCGAACTCTGTCCCCGGCGGCATGCCCAGCACCACCAGCGTGGCCCCCTGCCCCGCCAGCTGCCGCGCCAACTGCTGCTGCTGCTGCTGCGACATCTGTAATGTGGGTATTATTATTATTTGACTCATTTATTTCTCCTTTTTACCTTTATAGCCTTTTTTGGAGAGGACTGTGTATATATGTATATATGTACTGAGAGGAGAGGACTGTGTATATATTTCCCGGAGTTTGAGTTGGAGTTTCTGTTTATATTGGGGGGAGGGGGGGGGGGGGGGGAGGACTGTGTATTTATTTATCTAATCAAATTAATAACTTTTATATAAAAAAAAACCCCATTCTTTTCGGTTTTTAAAGAGACAAAAAAAAAACCTAATCGAACCTCTACCTAACTTTTACCTAAACAAAGAAAAAAAAAAAAAATTGCGACAGAAACGGTGAGCAGATTAATTCAAAACACATCAAAACTCACCCGAAAAAAAATGGTTTCGTCCACCAAAGTGAATTCGGTGTTCATCTGGAATAACACCTCCATTTGTCAAACTAGAAATTTACCCAAACCGTGGCCCAGCTATACTTAATATTAACCTTGCCTTTTTCTTAGTTCTTACGGATTATATATATATTTCTTTCCTTCCTTCACAACCAAACAGTTACTCTATAGTACTCAAATGCCCTATAATTAAACGTCCCCATAGCATTACCACGCCCACCCATATATTCTGTGAAATATTATTAATTATATGGGTGGGAAAACAAAATTCAACCGCCGTATCTTTAGCCACGCCGTACATATACAACTGCCGTATCTTTAGCCACGCCGTACAAATACAACCGCCGTATCTTTAGCCACGCCGTACAAATATAACCGCCGTATCTTTAGCCACGCCGTACAAATACAACCGCCGTATCTTTAGCCACGCCGTACATATACAACTGCCGTATCTTTAGTCACGCCGTACAAATACAACCGCCGTATCTTTAGCCACGCCGTACAAATACAACCGCCGTATCTTTAGCCACGCCGTACAAATACAACCGCCGTATCTTTAGCCACGCCGTACAAATACAACCGCCGTATCTTTAGCCACGCCGTACATATACAACTGCCGTATCTTTAGCCACGACGTACAAAACAAGTTCAAATATAACTAAAAAAGGATCATATCATAAAAACAAATGTCATATTAATTTGAAAAAAACAAAAAAAACTAAATAAGTATCCATGAAAACACCGAATTTATCAGACATAAGAAAAAGGTCAACACTTGGTTTATAAAATATCACGTGGTCTTTATAAGGGCATGTAAGGTCACTGTGTACTGTTATAAGGTCACAAAGGTTATAATGGTGCCTTGTATGACCTTTAAATGCCTCTAATACTTACTATGTGAAGAGAGATGAGGTGAAAAACGTACTCAAAGCGAAGGTTGTATTCGATTTGACGATTTGTTGTTGTTTTGCTTACATTCTGGTTCATAGTGCAGCTCCTTTTCCTTTGACTATTATTATTTTCTTTAGTTAATTCTTTACTTTATATTGTTTTATTTCATTATTTCAGCTTCTTTTCCTTTTATTATTATTATTATCATCTTTACTTTATACAGTTTTATTCCTTTATTTCAGATCCTTTTCCTGTTATTAATACCTACTACCTACCTACCTATTATTTCCTTTACTTTATATGGTTTTATTCCTTTATTTCAGCTACTTTTCCTATTATTATTATTATTTTCTTTACTTTATACAGTTTTATTACTTTATTTCAGCTCCTTTTCCTTTGACTATTATTTCCCTCATTTTATATAGTTTTATTTCTTTATTTCAGATCCTTTTCCTTTCATTATTATTATTTTCCTTACTTTAAACAGTTTTATTCTTTTATTTCAGCTACTTTTCCTATTATTATTATTATTATCTCTACTTTATAGCTTTATTACTTTATTTCAGCTCCTTTTCCTTTTATTATTATTATTATTTTTACTTTATATTGTTTTACTCCCTTATTTAAGCTCCTTTTCCTTTTATTATTATTATTTTCCTAATTTTAAATTGCTTTATTTCTTTATTTCAGATCCTTTTCCTCTTATTATTATTATTATCTTTACTTTATACAGTTTTATTCTTATATTTCAACGCCTTTTCCAATCATTATCATTATACCGCGCGATGGTCAGGTTGACAGCGTACTGGTCTCCCATTCTGTGGGTAGGCGGTTCGAATCCTCTCGGTGTTATGCTATGTAGCCATGGACCTTCAGCACTGCTCGGGTAACGCCTATATTACGGAGGTTATCCATGGCGTTATTTTGCATCAGTTTACCAGAAAAATACAATGTGATATTTTTTCCGCACCTCACGTAACTATTGAGTGAATTATTTTAATAAGACACAAGTTGATAGGGCAGTCAGATGTATGCTACCGTAGATAACAGTAAAGTCGCCACCTGCACTAATGTCGCCAGCCGCCAAATATTACGAATGATAGCATCACTACTGATTTTTATGTGCCACTGAAGATGATACACAGTAGTTTATATCATGACTGTATAATCTACCCTGTTTCAGCGTTGTTTTATGCTTTGTAGCTGCAAGTATAGACGGTTTACAATTTCACTACGCGTTTTTTTTTCGGGCGACGACGACAGCGGTACGACACTCAGTAAATAAACACTAGATGGCGACTCTACTGTTGGTAGCCACTTTGTAGATATTTTTGTCATTTGTTCATTTATAGCCCTACTATGACACAGATGAAGACACAAAATGACACAGACTCTCCAGATAGCCCCTTCTAACTGTCCTGAAATCATGGATGTACAAATGTAACTATTAACGCCACCACACGTCGGTAAACAGAAAATAAAGTTGTCCTGGCGACTTTACTGTTATCTACGGTAGAATCCTCGCGCTCCCGGGGATTTTTCCACGTACAAATTCGGGCGGTTATTGTCCCCCTTGAGCAAGGGGATGGGGGGGTGTGGTGTGTGAGGTCCCAGCATTGCCCAAAGATCGGTAATAATGAGCTCCAAGCTCGCACTGAGAGGGTGAAACTGCCGATCGCGAGGCCGTCACGCGTGGACAAGACCATGGGTGAATGACACACACACACACACACACACACACACACACACACACACACACACACACGATGAGGAAAGCCCCAAAATACTTAGAAAATCACTTAACAGATAATAACATAGAGAAATACATTAACATAACCGTATTAAGAACCATATATATTTAATAAAACATATCAATAAATACTTTAAATCCCCGACCTTCCTCAAACACACTAAAAAAAAACAAGATTTATGCCCCGTTTTCACAGCCGATTTGGGCACCTCGATCACCTCGACCGGCCAAATTGGCCGACCAAGCTCGACCAAATGTAAGGTCGGGGTCTACACGACGGAAGGGGGCGTGTTCCCGACCTGTACTCGAGCATATTCGATCAACTCACGACCTTTCCCGACTACTTCCAGACCACTTGCCGACCCACATCCCGACTTGTACTCGACCTTTCCGACCCCTGCCCGATGTATATCCGATCAACACGAGCAGCCCGACCTTTCCTCGACCTTTCCTCAACCTCTACCGGACCTCACCCCGACCCAAACCCGACCATGTACGTTCGGGCACGATCCCAACACGATCCCCTTCCCCCCTTCCCAACTCTTCCCCTTCCCCTTCTTCTTCTGGATGTTGTGCACTTCTGAGGGCACTTCTGTGGGCACTTCTGAGGGCACTTCTGTCGGCACTTCTGGGGACGGGGTCGGCGTCGGGGACCTCGGGGGCCTGTTGTCCTCGGCAAGATCATCATCGATGATGGCGGCAGCAGGTATCTTCTTTTTTCTTGGCATGGTGAGTAGATGTTTCTTCGACGGTAACTTGGGAACATATGAGAAATGCCGCTGACGCCGCGTTTATATCGAGGCGATCGGGTGTGGTCGTGTGTGATCGGGTATGATCGCGCGGAAGTCGGGCGCATGTCGTATAAGGTCGAGTGGAGATCGGGGGCGGTCGGGAAATGATCGAGTTGATCGAGTACATGCACCCGATAGGGATCGGGCAAGATCGAGTTGAGATCGAGTTGAGGTCGTGTAGAGGTCGTGTAGAGGTCGTGTAGAGGTCGTGTAGAGGTCGTGTAGAGGTCGTGTAGAGG
>JACEEZ010022489.1:110000-118591 GCA_016584305.1 Chionoecetes opilio
GTTGTATTCATCTAGTTGTATTCATCTAGTTGTATTCATCTAGTTGTATTCATCTAGTTGTATTCATCTAGTTGTATTCCATCTAGTTGATTCATCTAGTTGTATTCATCTAGTTGTATTCATCTAGTTGTATTCATCTAGTTGTATTCATCTAGTTGTATTCATCTAGTTGTATTCATCTAGTTTATCATCTAGTTGTATTCATCTAGTTGTATTCATCTAGTTGTATTCATCTAGTTGTATTCATCTAGTTGTATTCATTAGTTGTATTCATCTAGTTGTTCATCTAGTTGTTTCATCTAGTTTGAGTTATCGTATATCATCTAGTTGTATTCATCTAGTTGTATTCATATTCTAGTTGTATTCATCTAGTTGTATTCATCTAGTTGTATTCATCTAGTTGTATTCAATCTAGTGTATTCATATCTCTAGTTGTATTTCATCTAGTTGTATTCATCTAGTTGTATTCATCTAGTTGTATTATCTAGGTTTTCTGTTATTCATCTAGTTGTATTCATCTAGTTGTATCATCTAGTTGTATTCATCTAGTTGTATTCATCTAGTGTATTCATCTAGTGTATTCATCTAGTTGTATTCATCTAGTTGTATTCATCTAGTTGTATCATCTAGTTGTATTCATCTAGTTGTATTCATCTAGTTGTATTCATCTAGTTGTATTCATCTAGTTGTATTCATCTTAGTTGTATTCATCTAGTGTATTCATCTAGTTGTATCATCTAGTGTATTCATCTAGTTGTATTCATACTAGTTGTATTCATCTAGTTGTATTCATCTAGTTGTATTCATCTAGTTGTATTCATTAGTTGTATTCATCTAGTTGTATTCATCTAGTTTATTTGTATTCATCTAGTTGTATTCATCTTGTTTGTATTCATCTAGTTGGTATTCATCTAGTTTGTTTGTATTCATCTAGTTGTATTCATCTAGTTGTATTCATCTAGTGTATTCATCTAGTTGTATTCATCTAGTGTATTCATCTAGTTGTATTCATCTAGTTGTATTCATCTAGTTGTATTCATCTAGTTTGTATTCATCTAGTTGTATTCATCTAGTGGTATCATTAGTTGTATCAATCTAGTTGTATTCATCTAGTTGTATTCATCTAGTTGTATTCATCTAGTTGTATGCATTAGTTGTATCATCTAGTTGATTCATCTAGTGATTCATCTAGTTGTATTCATCTAGTTGTATTCAATCTAGTTGTATTCATCTAGTTGTATTCATCTAGTTGCATTCATCTAGTTGTATTCATCTAGTTGTATTCATCTAGTTGTATTCATCTAGTTGTATTAATCTAGTTGTATTCATCTAGTTGTATTTTACAGGGCCTGAGCTACACTGGTATGGCCCCGTCTCCATATCAACATTTGTATCATTCCTGCTTAGTGGTTAGTGTTGGGGGAAGCCACCACCCCGGGAGGGGGGTCACAAACCCCGGCTAACACCCGGTACCCATTCACTGCTGGGTGGACAGGGGCTCGGGTTTTAAGGAAACAACCCATCTGTCTTCGCTCCGCCCGGGGATCGAACCCGGGACTTCTCGGTTGTGAACCCAGCGTGCTTCCCCTACATTACGGAGTGTGTGTGTGTGTGTGTGTGGTGTGTGGTGTGGTGTGTGTGTGTGTGTGTGTGTGTGTGTGTGGTGTGTGTGTGTGTGTGTGTGTGTGGAAGAAAGAGAGAAAATGTATAAAGGGATAAAATAAAGATATTGAGAGAGAGAGAGAGAGAGAGAGAGAGAGAGGAGAGAGAGAGAGAGAGGAGAGAGTTCGAGAGGAGAGAGAGAGAGAGAGAGAGAGACGGAAAAATTCTAAAGTAAGATGATGCACCACACACACAACCATACACACACACACACACAACACACACCACACACACACACACACACACACACACACACACATACACACACACAACACACACACACAACACACACACACACACCACACACACACACACACACACTCAAACAATTACGATCTCTTTGTGCGAGAGAAAAATTAAAGATAAATAGAGATAGAGATAGAGGAAAAGTGGAGAGAAGATGGGATAAAATAAAAAAGAAGAGACGAAGAGGAGAGAGAGAGGAGAGAAGAAGATAGAGAGAGAGACAGAGAGAGATGGAAGAGAGAGAGAGAGAGAGAGGAGAGGAGAGGAGAGACGAGATTCTGTTGTAACACTTTTGTTCCAAATTGGGTTTTTTTTTGGTTGTCATCAATCTTTTTGTATTCTGTTTTTTGTTGGGGGGGGGCCCCCGGGGTTTTTTTTTGGGGGGCGGGGGGGAAAAAATGGGGGATAAAAAGGTATTTTAAAAGGGGGGAAAAAGGAGGGAAAAAGGGGGGGCGGGGGTTTTGTGGGGGGGGGGGGGGGGGGGGTAAAAAAAAACCCCTAAAAAAAAAAAAAACAAAAAAAAAAAAAATAAAAAAAAAAAAAAACCCCAAAAACCCCCTAAAAAAAGGGGGGGGGGGGGGTTTTGTTGGGGGGGGGTTTTTTTTTAAAAAAAAAAAAAAAAAAATAAAAAAAAAAAAAAAAAAAAAAAAAAAACAAAACCCAAAAAAAAAAAGGGAGGAAAAAAAGAGAAAAGAGAAGAGGAAAAAAGGGGAGGGGAAAAAAAAAAAAAAAAAAAAAAAAAAAAAAAAAAAAATAAAAAAACAAAAAAAAAAACAAAAAAAAAAAAAAAAACAATTTTTTTTTTTTTTAGAGAAAAAAAAGGGGGAAAAGAGAAGAGAAAAGGAGGAAAAGGGGAGAGAAGGGTTGGAAAAAATAAAGAGAGGGGGAAAAGAAAAAAAAGGGAGAGAAAGAAAAAGAAAGAAAAGAGAAAAAGGGAAAGGAAAAAGAAAAAAAAGGGGAAAAGGGGGGGGGGGGGGGGGGGTTTTGAGGGAGGGGAGAGGGAAGAGAGAGGAAGAGGGAGGACCGGAGAGGAGAGAAGGGGAGAGAGAGAGGGAGAGTTTAGTAGAGGGTTTTAAGAAGTGTCAAAAAAAACATTATTTTTATCTCACACTCTCTCTCTCACACACCCTCTCCCCTTTTCCCCGGTTTCCTCTTTTCCTCCCCTCTCTCTCTCTTCAGTGCCATTAGCACAGGTAACTCGGCACCTGTCTCCCCTTTTTCTAATTACCAAAGGGGAATTGGAAAAGGGAGGTGAGGGGGAAAAGGGGGAAGAGGGGGGAGAGAGGAGAGAGAGGGAGAGAGAGAGAGGAGAGAGAAAAGGGGGAGAGAAGAGAGAGAGAGAGAGTGAAATAAAGGTAAATTAGTGAAAGGAAAATGCCTCACCCCTCTCCTCTCTCTTTTCCCCCTCTCTCTCTCTCTCTTCTCTCCCTTTTTCCTTTCCCCTCTCCCATACTCTGTTTTCCTTCCCTTTTCCCCCCTTCTCTTCTTCTTTTTCTTCTCTCTCCCTCTCTCCCCTTTTCAGACCGCCAAAATAATTTGAGTCTGACAACACCGGTCGAGAGGAGGGGGGGAAAAGAAAAAGAGGGGGAGGAAGAAGAGGAGGAGGAGGAGGAGGGGGAGGAGGAGGGGAGGGGGAGGAAAGAAGAGGGGGAGGAGGAGGAGGAGGAAGAGGGGGAGGAGGAAGAAGAGGAGGAGGGGGAGGAGGAAGGGGAAGGTAGTAGTAATGGTGGAAGGTTTTAAAGGAGGGGAGGGTAGGAGGGGGAAGAAGAGAGGAGGAGGAGGGGAGAAATAGGAGGAAATAGATTTTTATTAGCTCTTTTCTCCGTAATTTTCCCTCTCCTCTCTCTTCTCTTCTCTCTCTCTCTCTCCTTTCTTTTCTCCTCTTCTCTCTCTCTTCATTTTGTTCATAATAAATTTCTTCTTAATTGTTTTTTATCTTTCTTTTCCTCCCCCCTTCCTCTTCCTCCCCTCCTCCTCCCCTCCTCCTCCTCCCTTTCTTCCCTCTTCCCCCCCCCCCCTCGGGAGGAGTGATAAATGGTTTTAAAAAAATTCAATTCCAAAAATTTTAAAGAATGCATATAGGCAACGAAACCCAAATATAATTAAAAAATGCAAAAAAAAATCTTTAATGAAGTACAGAGGAAAAGGAAGGTTTATATCGAATGTTTGAAAACAGCCGCATTGCCTAGCTGCCAGTAAAAGGCAAAATTGATGTTGGGCTTTTTTAAACGCAATTTTGAACACAAAACTCCGAAAGAAATGAACAATTATCCGCCCTTGGTTAGGCCGCATTTGGAATACCGTTTAATTCTGGGCGCCCTGTTTCGTTTTTAAAAGATCAAGCCAAATTTAATCAGTGCAAAAGAAGAGCAACCAAACAAATTCCATTCTGCGAAAATTATCTTTTCAAAAGAGACTGCGGGGAAAATTAAAATTTTTTCCTTAAAGGATCGTAGAACCGTGGGGAATTGATAGAAACCTTTTAAATCCTAAAAGGGTTTGGCATTAATCAAGAGAAAAATCGAGCTTTCAACCGAGTGAAAAAAGAAAAATGGTTTAAAACTAAAACGGCAACGTTGAAACACGATCTCCCCTAAAAATTATTTCAATGGGAGTCGTTGATCGATGGGAAAAAGTTTCCAGCAAAAAGTTGGAAGCCCGCACCCAAAACACATTTTTAAAAAAAGACGAGCGCACTGTAAAGTAAAGGGTATATAAGTGCCCTGCAATTATATTTCCCCCGGACGATTTTGTTTTTGTGTAGTGGAGTTGTAGTTTAGTAATTCATACCCTATCATTCGCACTAGAAACTTTGTGTTCCTATCTTCTTTTAAGGGGCATGGATCCTTTTCCAACTTTTTCTTTCAAGCAGTTTATAGTTAGTAGATTTTGTCAGAAAATACCCTCGTCATGGACAATAGGTTCCCGGGTCTGTTTATTTATTTAACCTATGCAACCTCCGAGACCCGAATTAGTTAAAAACAAACAGCCTTGAAGGACCCATTGGCCTGTTTCTGTTTTAGTTTCCTTTGTAAATAAAAAAAAAAAATCCTCCTCTCCTCCTCCTCCTCCTCTTCTCTTCCTCTTCCTCCTCCTCCTCCTCCTCCTCCTCCTCTTCCTCTTCCTCTCCTCTTCCTCTTCCTCCTCCTCCTCCTCCTCCTCCTCCTCTTCCTCCTCTTCCTCCTCCTCCTCCTCCTCTTCTTCTTCTTGTTTGGTTTCATTCATAGTCTGTTTTGGTTTACATATTGACTGCACACAACACACACGCACACACACCACACACACACACACACACACACACACACACACACACACCACACACACACACACACACACGCCATACACACACACACACACAAACAAATATTTAAGATGATCATGATTTTCAAATAAGTCGTAAAGAAATCTCTCTCTCTCTCTCTCTTCGTCTCTCTCTCTCTCTCTCTCTCATCGTCTCTCTCTCTCGTCTCTCCTCTCTCTCCTCTCTCCCTCTCTCTTCTCTCAATTTAATGAACCTTTTTCAGATTTTTTTCTTTTCTGCCAAATAATCGATTTTTTTTTTAGAGAGAGAGAGAGAGAGAAGAGAGAGAGAGAGAGAGAGAGAGAGGAGAGAGAAGAGAGAGAGAGAGAGGAGAGAGAGAGAAAGAGAAAAAGAGAGAGAGAGAGAGAGAGATATGGGATTTTTTCAGATATAAAGATAAAATAATAAATAAATAAAGAGAGAGAAAGAGAGGAGAGAGAAAGAGAGAGAAAGAAAGATAGAGGAAGTGAAAGATTTAAAGAATCTATAACAAAAATAACCTTTCATTCTATTTTCTCTCACACACACACACACACACACACACACACACACACACACACACACACACACACACACACACACACCACACACACACACACACACACACCACGCACACACACACGCACACACACACACCACACACACACACACACACACGCACACACACACACACACACACACACACACACACACACACACACACACGCCGCACGCACGCACGCACGCACTCACGCACGCACGCACACACACACACACACACACACACACACACACACACACACACACACACACACACACACACACACACACACACACACACACACACACACACACACACACACACGCACGCACGCACACACACACACACACAACGCACGCACACAGGCACAGACACACACACACAACACACACACACACACACACACACACACACACACACCACGCACCACACACACACACACACCACACGCACGCACACAGGCACAGACACACACACACACACACACACACACACACCCACCCACGCACCACACACAACACCCCCTCGCCTCCTCCTCCCCCCCCCCCCCACCAAAAACCCCACACCACACACACACACACACCCAGTCTAAGTGTAAGTATTAAAAAATTTTTCTCTACTAATCTAATTATGTAATTTTTTACTCCCCTCTCTCCTTCTCCATCTCTCTCACTCCTCCTCTCTCTTCTTCTCTCTCTCCTCTCTCCCTCATCAAGGTTCTAGAAGTGTTCTCGCTGGCAGGCCGTCCTTCATTCGTCACGTTCGAGTCCGCCGTTTCGTGCTGCTGGCGGCGCTTTGTATAGCCCATAATTTGTAGTTGTACTTGCAAAGTGTCTAATAGGATGAAAATCTTATCTTATTCTCCTCCTCTCTCTCTCTTCTCTCTCTCTCCTCTCCCCTTCTCTCCCACTTTTTTTTTTCTTCTCTCTCTCTCTTCTCTCTCTCTCTCTCCTCTCTCTCTCTCTTCTCTCTCTCTCTCCTCTCTTTAAATAAGAACATAGAACATAAGAAAATAAGGGAAAGCTACAAGAGGCCGCGAGGCCTAAAATTTGGTAGTTCCTGTCACCTAACACTACCTATACATCCACCTTTCATCCCCATCCATGAACCTATCCAGCCCCTCTTTAAAGCTCCCTAATGACTCCGCACTAACTACCTTTTCTACTGAGACCATTCCAGTCATTCACCACCCTATTTGTGAACCAGTTTTTCCCTATTTCCTTTCTAAAAACTACGCTTTTCCAGCTTGAAACCGTTACTTCTTGTTCTACCCTGGTTAATAGCCGTGAGAACTTTTTCCCACCTCTCCTTTATTAAATCCCTTATCCACTTAAAAACTTCTAAACAGATCGCCCCTTACGCTGCGTCTCTCGGGGTGAGTGTAACTTTAATAACTTCAATCTCCTTCTCAAAAACTAAAGTTACGCATTCCTTGAATCATTTTGGGCATCCTTTTTCTGCACTGTTTCTAACAAAGGCTATTCCTTCCTGTAATATGGAGACCAAAACTGAACCGCATAGTCTAGGGTGAGCCCTGAAATAGAGCCAGATAAAGCTTTAGAATAACTTCCGCACTTCTACTTTTAACACTTCTGGTAATGAATCCTAATACTCTATTAGCTCTATTTCTGGCCTCAATACATTGTTTCCTAGGTCGGAGGTCTGGGCTCACCCTCACTCCAAGATCTTTTTCACCTTCTGATCTTTCAAGAATACTTTTATAAGAATTCTCTACATACTACTACTACTACTACTACTACACACTACTACCACTACTACTTACCACTACTACCACTACCACTACTACACTACTACCACTACCACTACTACTACTACTACTACTACTACTACCAACTACCACTACCACACTACACCTACATACTACTACTACTACTACATACTACTACTACTACTACTACACTACCTACTACCACTACTACTACTACTACTACTACTACTACTACCACTACTACTACTACTACTACTACTACTACTACTACTACTACTACTACTACCACTACTACTACTACTACTACCACTACTACTACTACTACTACTACTACTACTACTACTACCACTACTACTACTACTAAACTACCACTACTACATACTACTAACCACTACTACAACTACTACTACTACTACTACTAACTACTACTACTACCACTACTACTACACTACTACTACACCAACTGCTACTAACTACTACTACTACTACTACTACTACTACTGTAACTACTACTACTACTACTACTACTACTACTACTACTACCACTATACTACTACTACCACTACACTACTACTACTACTACCTACTACTACTACACTACTACTACTACTACTACTTACTACTATCACTACTACTACTACTACCACTACTACTACTACTACTACTACACTAACTACTACTACTACACACCACTACTACTACTACTACTACTACTACTACTACTACCACTACTACTACTACTACTACTACTTACCATTACTACTACTACTACTACTACTACTACCACTACTGCTACCACTACTACTACTACTACACTACTACTACTACTACTACTACTACAACCACTACTACTACACTACTACTACTACTACTACTACAACTACTACCACTTACTACTTACTACTACTACTACTACTACCACTACCACTACACTACTACCAACTACTACTACTACTACTACTACTTTTTTTTTTTTTTATATACACAAATCTGCCTTATCTGAAATCAAAATATTGTCTCTCCGTGAATCACTAGTTCCTGTGAGTGGACGTCTAATAAACGACGTTGAAAATGCAGGTAGAATATCAGCGTAGGAGATGGATAGCTTAGAGCTTATGAGTTAGACTTAGAAA
>JACEEZ010022489.1:119953-140124 GCA_016584305.1 Chionoecetes opilio
TTTTGCGTTTGCCCCCAAAACCTCCCCTTTTTTTAAAAAAGTTAAAAATTTTTAAAAAAAAGATCTAAATCCTTTCCTCAAAAATGCACCCCGCCCCTGCGGTAGGGTGTTATCCCCGAAAAAGGCCCCGTGTGAAAAAGGGGCCCAACCATGGCTTTGAAATAAAGTGCCACCGGAATTCAAGCAATGCCCTGGAGTCCACAAGTCGTTAAAAAACGGTCTTGGAAGGCCCGCCCCCAAAAGGGAACCCCCCCTGTCCCCTAACTTTACCTCAGCTTCCTTAACCCCGTAGCAATTCCCCCTTCATAACCCCGGTTCCCCACCATCCCCTTGTGGGCCCACCGAACAACAAGACCCTGGTCAAAAACAAATCTACCAACCGCCGTCCGGAAAACGGCCGCCGAAAAATTTAATTCGTCATTCTCCCGCTCGGCGGTGCCGCTCGAGCAGAGTTGGGCCAACTGTGCCCTTACCAAAAATCCACTAAACGGTGATAGGTGACGTCATTTTGAGCGGTGTTGTTGAAGCACCGTTCAAGCGGGCTGAGGGGAACCGGCCTTTACCCTCAACATTTTCCCCAGCACTCAGGCAGACGATGGTTTTTTTCCCTTGATCCCCCTGCACTCAATATCTTTCACAACAAACCATCCCCTTCCCTGGGTAACTCCCGACTTCATTTTCATTCCCTTCCTGCCAAAACCTGCGCGAGATCCTACCTTAAAAAAACGCACCAAAAACCAAAGTTTTTTCCCTTGGGGTGAGATGTATCGTCTCCGTCCTTACCCCCGTACTCCTTTTGCAGCCCCGGAGTACTAAAATGCTTGGGGGCACCACGGTCGGGTCATTGTTAAACCTTTTTTCTTCTTTGGGGCGTGTCCCTGTGCTCACCCCTGCCATTCTGCTTCCTTGGGGGACTTACTAGAGACCACTCTTTTTAGTAGCCAGGCACGTTCCTCTGGGACCTTTCCCGGTACTCCCTTGCATTGCCCCCCCCTCACTCCTCTTCCACACTTAAAGATCGTATCTCTATCCTTTTCTTCCCTCCCACGCTTTTCAATCGTTCACTTCACTTACGAAGTACCTTTCAGGTCCTCGATCGCCTCCAGACAGACTTAGCGCCACAAACCCCAACCCCTTCACTACACTCGACCCTTCTCTCGCCCTAAACCACCACCTCGCTTCCACCTCAGCCTCCTTCACTACTACCACACTCCCACTCTCAACCCAGCAGAAGCACTCAGAGCCTTCTCAACCCGCCTCGACCACCCCACTCGCGGTGCTAATCCCTTCTGCAGCTGACATTTTGACTCAGGTCTGACCTCGATCTCTCTCTTGAGAGAGAGAAAGAGTGAGAGAGCGAGAGAATTTCCCTTATCCTGCTATCCGGGCGGAAGTCCTCGTCATTGGAATTCTTGACAGCCAGTTCACGGTGGCGCCCTCAAGTGATAAGACGCAGAGGCGACAGTTTGCCTACATACATACGTCCGTGTTCCGAACACCCGCCTGAGCCTAGAGTGAGTGTGTATGTGTGCGTAGTGTGTGTGTGCGTAGTGTGTGTGTGCGTAGTCCGTGCGTGTGCGTGTGTCGCGCCCTAGTTTTGAGACGACGCCTGCAGTAGACTAAGGGCGCCGCCTCAGCAGCCTTAATGTCCACTCAAAAGGGACAGGACCATCTGCTGCATAACGCCTCTCAGCACATATTGTGAGCAGCGGCGCCCTACCGGGTTTGGGGCGTGTAGAAAACGCCTTACCAGAGGCGGGGCCAACACGCCACAGGCCACGGCGACCCTTATCGTGGTGGATGGCCACTCACGGGGCACAAGGGCCCCCTCAAACGCGTGAGTTACGGTATTTGACCCTTGATCATGCTGGTATTGGTGGAGGGATTTATTTTAGAGAGAGTTGGACCCAAGCGGCGGCGACCCCTCAAGCGGCAGCCACTTGATGCACAAACGGGGCGGCTGTGCTGCTGGCTGCTTGCCTGCACGTCTTGCCTGGCACGCTGACCGAAGGGCCGGCCGGTTACTTAGCATTTAAACTCGGCAGCTTCATTTGAGTATACACCCCCACTCTCCACTCCATATATGGTGGGAATACTTCAATTTCTCAAACCTTAAAATGTTGATTTTTGTTGTACTTCATTGAAAGAAGCAAGTCATTTGACTTTTATTTACAAAAATTCTACAACCAAGGAAAATTGAATTACGGCGGAAAAATTTTACGGCGAAAAATCAAACGAAACAAAAGGCACGGAACTGTACATGTGAAAAAATCCAGCAACTCCTAGTTTTTTTTCAATACAACTATTTTTTACCAAACAGAGCTTAAAATGATGGTTTGTGAGTGTTTTTTTTTGCCTAGGGATTAGATATATATGCATGTATATATGGGTACACAACTGAAGTCCAATTAAAGAACGACATCTGACTCGCAAATATTATATAGTACGTACGAGAAAAAGTACGTGATTCTACTTTTGTTTTTCTGTACATGCTTCAAGAAATGTAGATCCTACTGACTTTTTTTTCTTTTGGGAACCATTCCTAATCCTAAATGCATACCAATTCCGACAGCAATGATAATGAGAGAGAGAGAGAGAGAGAGAGAGAGAGAGAGAGAAAAGAGGAGAGAAGAGAGAGAGGAGAGAGAGAAGAGAGAGAGAGAGAGAGAGAGAGAGAGAGAGAGAAGAGAAGAGAGAGAGAAAAGAGAGAGAGAGAGAGAGAGAGAGAGAGAACCATGGGCTATAAAGAGCTTCAAAATAAAAAAGGGGTTTTAAAGCCCTTTATGGCTCCATGGGTGGAACTGTCAATATATATTAAGTTTCAAGATTGCTGCGATGCAATATTGGGTTTTCCCCCCTCATAGGCAACGATCCTGAAGACATGAAATTAATATACAATTATTAAAAAGTGAAACAAGTATCCTTAAACTCGCCTTTGCAGCTAATTTTGTTCAACTTATTTTGAAAAAAGAAAAAAAAAGAAAAGACAGGACGGGAATAGCCGATTAGTTAATCATTAAAGTTACTGACACACTAATATCACAATCACTGTCCATACAGAAGTGACGCGTTAAAGAAGATGGGGAGACACAACACTAGTTTGGGCAATAATTGCCATTTAAATATATATTAAAGGTCCTGTGGTAAAGCATGTGTTTTTTAGTGACCACAGACGTGAGGAGATGTGGAACAGTGTTTTTAAAACCGCACATAAATCAATACCATATAGATCGAGTTTTTGGTCGATATCTATTCTATACCACGGTGAATGGATGGATGGATGGATGGAACTACACTGGACTTGTTGCCAAACACAACCAGTTACCATGGTTATGTTGTGCGGGACCCGAATGTCCTCAGGGTTAGTAAAGACAATACGTGATAGCGATAGATGTAATGATAATACGTAATTGTATATAAATATATAATAAACAATTCTTCATGACTGTAGCTAAGTATATTTAAAGTAAATCAATGTATGTCAATCATTGCTCAAAATTCTATATAATAATCAACTTCTTTGATTTCTTATTTGAGTTTCGCTTTGATATATTTCCAATATCCCTCGGGTGTTCCGCGCAACTTCGCGCGCACACATACACACACACACACACACACCCACCACGATGGTCAAGTGGATAACGAGTTGGCGAGCTATTCTATAGTTGGCCGGTTCGAATCCTCACTGCTCCCGGGGATTTTTCACTGGCAATTCCGGGCGGTTACTGCCCCCCTTGAGCAAGGGGATGGGGATGTGTGGTGTGTGAGGTCCTAGCATTACCCGAAGATCGATAATAATGAGCTCCAAGCTCGCATCTGGAGGCATATTCTCGTTTTCTGGAACAGTATGTCGCATTTACTCTAGAAGACGTCAGGTTAGGATACGTTAGGTTATGGTTAAGGTAGGTCAGGTTTTCCTGGACTTTTTGGGTAACTTTGTGTGGAAATCACAATGAATGTATTTTTGAGAAAATCCTATGGTTAGTTTCGGAGCTACAGCCAAGCTTCTTCCCTCAGGAACCACATACTCGCGTAGAGTTGGGGAATATGCCACCGGGAGGGTCAAACTGGCAATCGCGAGTCCGACTCGCGTATACAAGACCATGGGTGAATAGCACACACACACACACACACACCGTACGGCGTAGTGTAGTAGTGCTCGGCTCACAACCGAGAAGTCCCTGGTTCAATCCCCGGGCAGAGCAAAGAGAGATGGGCGGTCTTCTTAAAACCCGAGTCCCTGTCCACCCAGCAGTGAATGGGTACCGGGAGTTAGCCGGGGGTTTGTGACCCGCCTCCCGAGGTGGTGGCTTCGGCCAAAACTAAGCACTAAAGAGCAATGATAAAACGTAGCTATGGAGACGGAGCCATACGAGTGTAGCTCAGGCCCTGTAAAATGCAACTAGATGAATACAACTAGATGAATACACATGTAGCACACACAAATATGGCAAAAGATAACCAGGGCGTTTAGATATAATCAATTTGCTAACTTATGTTCTAATTTATACCTTTGTCACAAAATGTCTGGCGTGAGATATAGCTAACCCCAAAGAGGCCAACTTACACGGGAGGCGGTAGTTTTCCGCATTTTAAGTGGTACTGTATATCATAATCCTAGTCTCATGAAAAAGTATATTATTTCTAGAATAAATGATCAAAATACAAACTTGTTAATTAACTTCCTATGAACAACCTATACACATCTGCTGGGCGTTCCGTATGTTTCCGGTGTGTATTTACCCATTCTACCTAAATCATGTTACTGATGTTTACGTTTGTTTGCAGTAAATTACACTTGTTTTAGCCTAAACTACTACGCAGAGTAGTTTAGATTGGTCGACAGACATATCGATCCAGGCAAACAAGACGCGATGTGAATAGCATTAAGGTCCTGTGACTGCAAATGTGAGTACAACACATTCACGCTAGCCGACTAAACAAAGCCTGACTGAACGAAAGGGTTACATGAATTATGCTGATCTGTTGAAGCGATAGTGACATGATTGTGTGATGGTATACGGAGTTGGTAACAGTGTTTGGATGTAGCGGTGAGTGGCAGGTGTGTGTAATAGAAAGCTTGGGTGCGGCAAGGGACTGACGTTATGTGAGCGTTCACGGTGCATCAGTGTTGTTAGAACCGTGTGGAGGACTGATGATGTGTATGTGTGTGCGTGTTCGTGTGCTGTGTGTGTGTGTGTGTGGGTTTACTCTTTTCCTGAGACCTGAAATCCAGGTGTGCGTCCCTCTTTGTTTTCCCTGGGCGAGCAGGCAACGGTACATTTTGGAATGCATATGACCAGCTCAGCTACGAGTGATAGGTTATGTAGACTATAACGATGTTTTCGGTAGTATATGCCCTTCACTTTCTTTCCCCAATCGACCCAATGTGTCCTGGAATTGCTTGTCGTATTGGTTTGTTTCTGCCGTTCGAGGTGTTAAAGGGAATTGACACTAAATGGATGGTGTCTGGTTAACAGGTGCCATGAGGGTGGTGAAATGAGGACTGAGGTGCTCTGTCCACGTGAGGGTTCGAGAACGAAGGAACTTGTGTGAGTAAGAAGAGTTATGGATTTGACATGAGGTGAAGTGTGGCTGTTCATGTAGGTAATGTGTGAACGAGTGGTGGTAGTGGTGGTGGTGGTTTATCAGGATAAAGACGCCGAGAAGAAAAGTGTTGTATTGACAAGGTAATCAAAAGGTAATTGTTTAAACTAAGAAATATACAAAGGTGGGATTAACAAGGTGCATACGTGTGGCTGAGAGGTGAGTTGGTCCTGTACAGGTCCAGTATCATGACGATACTGACTCATTATTGCGAGTAAAATGTAGTATTAATGTCCTAAACTTTACCATTTTATATGTTACTAGCCGAAAAGCCGCCCTCCGGGCGGACTTTTTGGCTAGCTCCTGCGGAGGGCTATTGGTGGGCCGAAGGCCCACCAAACACAGACTCTCCAGATAGCCCCTTCTACTTTCCTGAAATCATGGATGTAGAAATGTATGTATTAACGCCTTACCCATCACCCCCCACCCATTCACTCACCCATTACCCATCACTCCCCACCCATTCACTCACCCATTACCCATCACCACACACCCATTCACTCACCCATTACCCATCACCCATTACCCATCACCACACACCCATTCACTCACCCATTACCCATCACCCCCACCTATTCCCTCACCCATCACCCCAATCACCCCAACATCACCCCCCACCCATTCACTCACCCATCACCCACACCCATTACCCATCACTCCACCCATTCACTCACCCATCACCCTACATCAAGGTTTCCTCAATTCCAATGATCTGAAACTCGAGAAATGCCAGTGGTCGCTGGCAGTTTTAACTCAAAGGTTGGTCTACTGTGTTTTGGCTCCGCGACTAATATTTTTCATAAATTAATTTCGCGATAAACATTGATGCACCGCATCTGAATACCAAAAAATATAGTTCTTCTGTTGTTCTACTAATTATATGGATGACATGCATTACGATGGAACGTTCTATAATAGCAATTTAATGCAAATTACTCGCCTCGAATAGCAAAGCTTAATATATTTTTTTACATGTATATTGTGGCATTTAAAATTTGGGCGATGTTCACACTGTTTTCTAAGACAGTACTGCTGCGTCTGGCAAACGCTTGTCAAAATACAATAATCAATGCCTTGAAAAAACGAAGAATAAAGAATGCCGAAATCGGCTTGTTGCTGCGACAATGTAGGTTATAATTGTGGAGGCGACACGCCGCGGCGGGGAGGGGTGGGGGGGGGGAGATTGTGGTGGGGAGATTGAATCAAAACATTACGACTTCACGCGTCGACTCATTGCACTTCCAGGCTTTCTATCTGATTGATACACAATAATAACAGGAAAATATGACTGCCTAGGTATAGATAACTTCTAAACATTCGTTATTGACTATATAATATCATAGAGTAGCATTTACCTCGCCTCCTCAACTATAACCTACTTGGTTATTTGTTTATATACAATGTTTTACAGAATCAGACTTCTATACAATATACATATAGAAGAAAATCGTTCTTAATATTATACTTTTGTGTTTTAAGTGCAGTGGAATAAGCCCATATCTTGTTTTCCAGTAGACCAACTTATTATCAAAAAAAGTGAGTTAAAACTGCTAGCGACCCCTGACATTTCGAGTTCCCGATCTCTCTAATTCTCGCAACCCACATTGTTTTTTTCACAATTCTTGCTAATAGGCTGCTAAAAATAAAAATAACTAAAAGTGATCAGATAATCCCATAAGTGGGCTTAAAATGTGCCCCTCGTCGACCTGGTTCCAAAACTGTGCCATATGATGGGATTGCGTCACTGGGGACGGAACCTATCGCGGACACACACACACACACACACACACACACAACACACACACACACACACACACACACACACACACACACACACCACCACACACACACACACACACACACTTTCGCTTATATTATTATAGATGAAAGTAGGTAATATGAAGCACTGGTACACTTCATTATAAAAAGTTCATATATTAGCTGAAGGACTACCTTGAAAAAAAAATATTTCGTTAACAATAAAATTACACGTTTCTTTCAACCCGTTGATAACTGACATCATTTAACACTTTAACACTTTAACACTTTATTATGTTTGCCATTTTACAATATTTTATAATGATTATAACAGGATATGGGGTTTCAAACAGCGCTTTACAAGCAAATGCTTTTGGGCAAAGGTGTGGAGGAGAGAGGGAAAACACACAGAATTTTTTTAAATAAAACAAAGGTATATAAATACTAAACAAATACTGACATAAACAGGGGATGATAGTTAGTAAGTTACTTGACTAATTTACAGAATAATATACACTAGTAATAAATAATATATACAGTTGTTGTGAAGAATTACACAAAAAATAAGTACACGAATAATAATAACAATGATAATAGTACACAGAGCTAGTATAATGATAACAAATGCTTCTTGAATGTATGTTTAAAAGTGTTTAAGCTAGGTGAATGTTTGATATGTACAGGGATATCATTCCATAACTTGGGACCTTGGCACATTAGGGAATGCTTGTATAGGGTTAGTCTATGACTAGGTATGGACAGGGAGCGTTGGTTGCGGGTTGGTAATTGGGGAAGTAGTTGGTCATTATTGTAGTTAGACGCTGATTGTTTGTACATAAAAGATGCCAATTTTTAATTTTGATAAATCATTTAGATTCAAAATATTTAAGGATTTAAATAATGGAGGAGTGTGCTCGCAGTAGTCAATGTCGGTCATTATTCTGTTTACTTTTTTATGGAGTACATTTAGATGGTTTAAATGACGGGGATAAGTGGTGGACCAAATGAGATTACAATAATTGAAGGGGGGATAAATGTGAGCATAATACAGCATTTAAAACTTCATCTGGGGCGAAGGGGTTTGACTTTGAGAAGGAGTGGAATTAATCTAGATAATTTTAAACAGAGGTTGGAACATGATGTTTACTTTAAAATTTTAAGTTTGTCAAAGATTAACCCCAAGAAACTTTATCTTGTATATTTGAGTAATGTCATCATTTAAAATTTTAAGATTGTAATGGTTGGTATCTGGTAGTGGTATTTGTAGATAACATGAAATAGGGTTTTGGGCTGTATTTATAGTTAGGCGGTTACCCAAACACCACCCGAGAATTTACTAGCTCTGCATTTGCTCTATTGATTAGTTCTGTGAGCTTGTAAACCAATTAAGTAAAGCGTAGAATCATCGGCAAATAATATGGTATTTAGTGTCTCAGATATGTTACACATGTCATTGATGTATAATAAGAAAAAAGAATGGTCCAGTATATTTGCCTTGAGGTACTCCTAGATGCATGATTTGTGGGGGGAAGAGTATTGTTGAAGACTGTATATTGGGTCTATTACTTAGGTATGAGTTGAACCAGTCATGAATACAGCCACGAATTCCATAGTGATACATTTTGTCCAGTAGAATATTGGGTGACAGTGTCAAATGCTTTTCGAAAATCGATAAAGATTGAAATGAAGATTTGTTTTTTATTTAGTTGCTGTGGTATAGGGCAGATTTGTAGGTATTGATGCATCAAAGGTATTAAAACCAGGTCTAAATCCAAATTGCTTATCATTTAGTATGTTCATTTAATTAAGAATATCAATAGGTTGTTTTTTCATTAATAATTCAATTTTTTTTTGCGAACACAGGTAAGATAGAAATAGGTCGATAGTTGGAAAAATCAGTTTTGTTTCCAGATTTATGGATTGAATTACTTTAGCCAGCTTGAATTTGTTGGGAAAAACACCAGTCCTAATAGATTGGTTAAACAGTATTGTGGGGGGTTTTTGGCAAATATTTCTTTGTTTTCTTTTATTATTTCTACGGAAAACGTCATCGATGTCCCCTTTCTTATTTTTTGGGGAAAGTGATTACTTGAGTGATGTCATTGTTAGTTGCTATGGGTTAGTTGTACCAAAATTTCCCAAAAAATTAGGGTATTTTCCTCGGAGATAAGAATTGTGAGATGTTTGTGTGGGAGGCAGATCATTTGCAAGCTTTGTGGCTATTTGTGAGAAATACTTATTGAATGCACATGAAATACCCGTGTGAGTTATGAATAATTTGGTTTTTGATATTTATGGAGTTGGTTGTTGTTTTGGGATATGTTTTGGTATTTCCTAATTATTTATTTTTTCCCAGATCTTCTTAGTATTTAGTCTGAAACTTGCGAATCTTTGAAAAGTAATAGTTTGCTTTGACTGTTTAATTAGGTTAGTAAGATAGTTTTCGGTATTTTTGTATACATCGAAATTGATCTTTCCCTAGTTTATATGATTTGTACAAGGTGAATTTGTGTTGTATAGATTTTATTATTCCTTGCGTTATCCATGGTTTTTGGAGTCTTTTAGTGAAATGAATTTAGATTTTTTAAAGGAAAACAAGAATAGTAAATGCTATGTACCGGGTCTAAAAAAATATAAATTTACATCTGTATCATTATGATTAGTATGGGAATTCCAATTAATGTCTGTACCCTTAGTTTTAAATTTTAAAGCGATTTTGATAGTTTTTTACCCCAAAAGGGAAATTTTTTTGTGTTTCGTACAAGGCTTCCCTAGAATTGGGATGTTAGAACACGGGGAGGTGGTCGCTTGGGGGAAAGTGAAGAATGCCGGAGGTAGAGGGTACTGTAAAATTGTCTATGGGTCCAGAAGGGAGGGTGAGGCTGTGGAGTTACTGTCAGAAATCTCGTTGGGCGGGATATATGGGGAAATAATTGAAGGACTGCATTGTGACTAGGAAATTGTTAGTAGGTGAGTGTGATTCGTTTTCCCAAAATAAATTAATGTTGAAGTCACCGGAAATAATGGTTCGGTTATTAATAAAGGGGGCTTTGTGACAGTAGGTTATCCATGATGGCATAAACTCATTGATATTATTGTATTTACATTGGGGACGGTATAGAGATGATATGATGTAGGAAGTGTTGTCGAATGTAATTTTAACTGGTAACTGTAAATTTACCAGTTATACACAAAGGATACAAAGAAGGGAGTCTTCACGTGGTCACGAGCACATGTAACGGAGAGGAAAGACTGGAGGGTGGGGGAGGGTTAGTTATACAAAGAAAAGTTAATGGGGGGGTTGGCTGCCGGGTGTGTCGTGAGGCCAGATTCCCACTGGGAGGTTATGGGGTGGCGAAGGGATGCACTGAAAGGAGGGGAGAGTTGAGGACGTTATTGAAGTGGGTGGAGCCCCACTGATAGGGGCCTAAAGCTAAGATAGACTGTTATTTACCTGGTGTGTTTTGTGTGATAGCACTGAAAGGGATTAAAATTAAGGGAGGTGGATTACATTATTCCGGGGGGGGTAGCAGAAAATGGAATAAACTTAGACCGGAGGTGGCTTACAATGAGATTTTTGGGTTACAATACGTGAGAAATGTTTACTGGGAGGGGATCGGGATTTAGGGGATTAGATTGGGGAATGGATTGGGTTATACCTCCTCAATACTGGGAGGAATATGAAAGTGGTAGACTGCATTTTACTGGCAGGATTTGCATTAGGTGGAGTAACTTAGAGAAAACCTTCAATGAGGCAGCTTACACTGAGAGATAGGGTTATGTGGAAGGTATATCACTTAGTGGAACTAGAAAAAGGGGGCATTTTAGATTGCTTGGTTTGATTTTAGTAGTGTGGCAGCAGCAAGGGTATAAAGGGTGGTGTGAGCGGTGCCCAGCAAAATCCCAGCACCAGACTGCTGCAACATCCCTTATCTTTTTTTATTAATTAATTATTTATTATTTATTTAATTATTATTATTATTATTATTATTATTATTATTATTATTTTATTTTTTTTTTTTTTTTTTTTTTATACATTTTTGCCTATAGCGCCTGTAGGCAGTGGGACCCAGGGCTCGGATGGTAGGCTCTGGAGGTTCACTTGAGGGCTGTGATGGTTGGTCCTCGCCCGTGGTGGGCAGGAGGATTCTTTTTAGTGACGCCCTTTTATTAGAGGCTCATGCCGCCCCATGTGTCCCCCGATGCACTCGCAATCGAAGGTAGAGTTGATGGGCAGGGCATGTGGGTGTTCTTAGGCCACTCGACGGTTTCAGAAAGGTTTGGTTTTCTTCGGGGATCGAGCTCGGGTCACCCAGAACGCCAGTCGGAGACGCTAACCACTCCGCTACCGCCCCCTATCATTCATGCTAAGGGCTACTCCCTCTCTCTTTTTATCTGTTTTTTGTCTCCTCCCTCCCTCAAAACCTTCGTTCTCTCTCTCCTTCCTAAACGTCAGTCTCACTCGCCCTACCAAATTATGTCTCTATTATATTCCTTCGTGTTGTCTTTTTTTGTTTGATTTCGTACTTTGTGCGCTGTCTGTTCCATGTCTTCCTAACGGTCGGTCTATCTCTGTTCTTAACTCTCCTTCTCTTCATTCTTTATTTTTTTCTTTAAATTTCCCTTTTGTCTCTCTCTCTCCTCTCTCTCTCTCTCTCTCTCTCTCTCTCTCTCCTCTCTCTCTCTCTCTCTCTCTCTCCTCTCTCTCTCTCTCTCTCTCTCTCTCTCTCTCTTCTCTCTCTCTCTCTCTCCTCTCTCTCTCTCTCTCTCTCTCTCTCTCTCTCTCTCTCTCTCTTTCTTCTCTCTCTCCCTCTCTCACAATTTTATAATTAAATATTTACTTTCCTCCAAAAAATTTGCGAGTTTTCACATAAATTTTTCGGTATAATTTTAAACTATAATTAATTTTTCTTTCCTGCGCATTCTGCAGTTTTTGTACCTTATTTCTGAGTTGGATTTATTCTTCCTCGTAACTTTGTTGTTGTCGTCGCTTTTGTTTTTATGTCGTCCCCATCTCCATGTTCTTCACCTATCTCTCCTCTTTCTTGTCCCCCCCATTTCCTCCTCATTTTTTATATTTTACCTGCATTTCCATAAAAAGAATGTTCTAAAAAAAAGTGATTGTCGTGCATCGTATGTATGTACCACTTCTATTTCTTTTGATTACTTAATCTAGGTTGAAATGGTGCAATGTTTTGATCTATGTATTTGTTTTTTGTGGTGTGTGTGTTTGCACTTTGTTAAGGATTTATATTTACTCTGCAAACTCAATACACATTACCATGTCACCCGTTCCCCATCATCAAACCAAGATTCGACAGTATCATTTTATGTATGACGCATTTCTTTATGCATTACGGTGCCTTAATTCATTGTTACATTTTACGGATGAAAAAAAAAAATTAACATTTAACTAACCGAGGAGATTAATACCCGTTTTTGTTCTCAATGTCGAACTCTTTGTTTGCGTCAGTTTTAATACAGAGGTTTAGAGGTCCATTTGAATGAATTTTAACTGTTTGTTGGTGAACGTAGCGGGGTTTTTCCTCGATTAATTCGATTTGATTCAATCGTCACGAAAATTTGTTGAAATCAATTTTATTATTGTATATTGATATTTTTGACTAACGAACACGAGATGAGGAGAGAGAGAGGAGAGAGAGAGAGAGAGAGGAGAGAGAGAGGGGAGAGAGAGAGGGGAGAGAGAAGAGAGAGAGAGAGAGAGAGAGAGAGAGAGAGAGAGAGGAGGGGGAGAGAGGAAGAGAGAGAGAAGAGAGAGAGAGAGGAGAGAGAGAGATGAGAGAAGAGAGAGAGAGAGAGAGAGAGAGAGAGAGAAGAGTCGGCGGCGACGTGATTGCCAAAAAAATATCAACAAAAAATATGAAGTGATGAATTATCAACAAGATACTAATTAATCGACAACAAAACGGAGAGGAGGGGGAAAGGTCTTGTTAACAAGACTCTACTTGTAGTATTGTGAAATGCAATCTAACCAATGTCAATGTGTACGTAAACAAAAACCATGCTAAAGAAGCAAACATGTTTATTCAGTCACGATGCGTTTTCCCCCCGCCCCCCGACCTCCACCATTGTTTTGGATAATGGGGGGTTAGTCCCGTCGGGGATCGTGGGTGGGGGTGGGGTTTTGGGGGGGAGAGGGGTGGATGAGGGAGGGAGGGTTGTATAGGGTAAATGTTATTGGCAGGATCCCTGGGGCGCAACATAGGTCATGGAATCACCTTTTTCGCGTTTAATGTATTAGTTTGTGTGTGTGCGCTGCGTGCGCGTGTGCGCGTGCGTTAAACGTGAAGGAATGTTACTAACAAAACTTGCTGTCTGCGGAAATTGTTGATGGGTTTGTGGAAAATAGGGGTTCGTTATTATGTTCTGTGCGTGGGATACAGTTTAAATGTCTGACAAAAAGTCTCAAATACCAGCAAACCATCTTGATGGTGATGAAAAATGATTCTAGAAAGTTCCGCATTATTTTTGACCATGAAAACATATAATTTGTTTTTTATCATATAAGTTTTAATTATGAGGTGACTGAATTAATAATATCAGAAAGACGAACTATTAAACAACAAGTTTTAAAACAAAGTGCGCACACACACAAACACACACGCACAGCACATGCACACGCGCCGCGCACGCGCACGCGCACGAACGCGCAGCGCACGCGCACGCACGCACACAAACACACACACCCCAACTGTAAACATAAATGCCAAGAGTAGGAAAGCAAGGCAGGCAGTAGTGGCAGCAGCAAGGTAAAAGGTGGTTTGAGGGGGGTGCCACCAGATCCAGCACCAGACTGCTTCAAATCCTTACCTATTTTTTATTATTATTATTTATTATTAATTTTTTTATATTTATTTTTTATTTATTGTTTTTTTTTTTTTTTTTTTTTTTTTTTTTTTTTTTTTTTTTTTTTACATTTGTGCCTATAGCACCTTTTAGGCAGTGGTGACCCAGGGTCGGAGGGTAAGCTCTGGAGGTTCACTTGAGGGCTGTGATGGTTGGTCCTCGCCAGTGATGGGGCAGGCAGGATTTTATAGTGACCGCCTGTGATTAGAGGCTCATGGCCGCCCCCCTGTGCCCTCCGATGCACTCGCAATCGAAGGTAGAGTTGAGGGGCAGGGCATGTGGGTGTTTTTAGGCCACTCGACGGGTGCAGAAAGGTTTTGGGTTTCTTCGGGGATCGAACTGGGGGTCCCCGAGAACGCCAGTCGGAGACGCTAACCACCCCGCTACCGCCCCCTATCATTCATGCTAAGGGCTCCTCCCCTCTCTTGTTATCTGTTTTTAGTCTCCTCCCTCCCTCAAGCCTTCGTTCTCTCTCTCTCCTTCCTAAACGTCAGCTCACTCGCCTACCAAAATTTATGTCTATTATATTCCTTCGTGTTGTCTTTTTTGTTTGATTTCGTACTTTTGTGCGCTGTCTGTTCCATGTCTTCTAACGGTCGGTTCATCTCTGTCTTAACTCTCCTTCTCTTCATTCTTTCTTTTTTTCTTCTTATTTCCCTTTTGTTTGTTTCTTCTCTCTCTCTCTCTTTTCTCTCTCTCCCCTCTCTTCTCTCTCTCTCTCTCTTTTCTCTCCTTCTCTCCTCTCTCTCTCTCTTCTCTCTCCTCTCTCTCTCTCTCTCTCTCCCCTCTCTACCGCAGGATAGATAGGATAGGAGGATAGAATTCTCTCTCTCTCTCTCTCTTTCTCTCTCTCGCTCTTCTCGCTTTCGTCTCGCTTCGCCCCTCTCTCTCGCTCTCTCTCTCTCCCCACATTTCTTTAATTTAAATATTTATTTTCCTCCAAAACTTTTGCGAGTTTTCACATAACTTTTTCGGTAGTAATTATAACTATAAATTAATTTTTCTTTCCTGCGCATTCTGCGTCTTGTAACCTTTTTTCTGAGTTGGATTTTTTTCTTCCTCGTAACTTTTGTTGTTGTCGTCGCTTTTGTTGTTTATGTCGTCCCCATCTCCATGTTCTTCACCCATTCTCTCCTCTTCTTGTCCCCTCCATTTCCCCCTCATTTTTTATTTTTTACCTGCATTTCCACAAAAGAATCTTAAAAAAAAAAAGTGATTGTCGTGCATCGTATTATGTACCACTTCCTATTTCTTTGATTACTTTAATCTAGGTTGAAATGGTGCAATATTTTGATCTATGTTTTTTTTTGTGTGTGTTTGCACTTATTTTAAAGGGGTTTTATATTGCTTGTTCATCTCAATACACATTACCAGGTCTCCCGTTCCCCATCATCAAACCTTTTTTTTTTTTACATCTGTGCCTAAGCGCCTGTAGGCAGTGGTGACCAGGGCTCGGATGGTAGGCTCTGGAGGTTCACTTGAGGGTTCTGATGGTTGTCCTCGCCCGTTGGTGGCGAGGCAGGTTTCTTATGAGCCTGTGAGGCTCATGCAGCCCCCCTGTGTCCTCCGATGCACTCGCAGTCAAAGGTAGATTTGATAGGCAGGGCATGTGGGTGTTTCTTAGGCCACTCGAGGGTTGCAGAAAGGGTTTTTGGGTTTCTTCGGGGATCGAACTCGGGTCACAAGAACGCCAGTCGGACACTCAACCGCTCGCTACCGCCTCCCCAAACCTGCATTACGGTGCCTTAATTCATTGTTAATTTTACGGATGAAAAAATAAATTAACATTAACTAACCGAGGAGAGTAATACAGTTATTTGTTCTCAATGTCGAACTCTTTTTTTTGCGTCAGTTTCATACAGAGGTTCAGGTTAAATTTTGAATGAATTTCAACTGTTTTGTTGGTGAACGTAGCGGGTTATTCCTCGATTAATTCGATTTGATTCATCGTCACGAATATTGTTGAACTCAATTTTATTATTGTATATTGAGATATATTTTGATTAACGAACACGAGATGAGAGAGAGAGAGAGAGAGAGAGAGAGAGAGAGAGAGAGAGAGGAGAGAGAGAGAGATGAGAGGAGAGAGGAGAGAGGGGAGAGAGAGAGAGAGAGAGAGAGAGAGAGAGAGAAAATGAGAGGAGAGAGAGAGAGTCGGCGGCCGACGTGATTGCCCAAAAAATATCAACAAAAAATAATGAAGAGATGAATTTCAACAAAGATACTACCTAATCGACAACAGCGGAGAGGGGAGGAGGAAAAGGTCTTTGATAACAAGACTTTACTTGTAGTATGGTGAAATGCCACATTCTTCCCAAATGTCAATGTGTACCGTAATCAAATACCAATGCTAAATGTAAGCCAAACATGTTTATCAGTCACGATTGCGTTTCCCCCCCGCCCCCCGACCTCTCACCCATCTGTTTTGGATATGGTTATGTCCCGTCGGGGATCGTTGGGTGGGTGTGGGGTGTGGCGGTGGAGAGAGTGGATGAGGAGGGAGGGTTGTATAGGGTAGTGTATTGGCAGGATCCTGGAGCGTCAACATAGCTACATGGAATCACCTTTTCGCGTTGATTGTATTTACTGTTTGTGTGTGTGCGCGTGCGTGCGCGTGTGCGCGTGCGTTAACGTGGAAGGAATGTTTACTAACAACTTGCTGTCTGCGGAAATTGTTGAGTGGGTTGTGTGAATATAGTGTTCGTTTATTATGTTGTGTGCGTGGTGATACAGTGAAGTGTCTGACAAAAAGTCTCATAATACCAGCACACCATTCTTGACGGTGATGAGAAAACTGATTCTAAGAATGTTCCAGCATTATTTTTGACCATGAAACATATAATTTGTCTTTTATCATATAAGTGTTAATATATGAAGAGTGACCTGAATTAATAATATCAGAAAAGACGAACTATTAGACAAACAAGTTAAACAAAGTGCGCACGCACGCACACACACACACACACACCACACACACACACACACACACACACCACACCACACACACACACACACACACACACACACCACACACACACACCACACCACACACACACACACACACACACACACACACACACACAACCATACACACACACACACACACACACACACACACCACACACACACAACACACACACACACACACACACACACACACACACACACACATACACACACACACACAAAATCAGGAAATGGGTATTTTATAGCCACGAACGCCCCATAAAGAATAGCAGGGAGGCAATGGTCGCGGACATACACATGCTTAGTAATCGTACAAACATAGTGCGATTTTATCTTGCTATGTTATATTACCATTACATCCAATACGGAGCCTCCACTAACTACTAAAGGAAATTCCCGGACCCATGTTTGTGGCCGAAGATTATATTCGTATACGCAATTCTGAAGTCAATGAGCCGGCTAAAAGAAAAACCTACATTAAAACCTGTGTTACTATGGCGGCAGTATTCCGGTTATATGCAGTGTTTCGATAATATTAATCAACTTAAGAGTATTTGCTGCTTGCATTTTATGTTGAAACTTTAGTTGTTCGCTTGATAAGACGTGATAAACGTTTTGTTCTTTAGATGTATGTGTTTGCATTCCATAACACCCACTAGAAAAAAAAGGGCCCGATCATTGTTTCTTTATTAATAATTATGCTCGTCAATTGTTATATCTGCATATTCAGATACATAGATTGATGTATATGAATACATGGACAAGCACTAATATAGGCTACAGACACACTCATGCACACACTAACCAATAAACAAACAAGCAAGCAAACAAGTAAATGGTTCTCAATGATTTAGTCTAGCTTGTGTGTGTGTGTGTGTGTGTGTGTGTGTGTGTGTGTGTGTGTGTGTGTGTGTGCGTGCGTGTGTGCGTGTGCGTGTGCGTGTGTGTGTGTGTGTGTGGTAGAGGATTGTGCAAGGGGCATGCACACTAGTCCTTATCTCTGTTTTTTCAGCTATATATCTTGATATAGTAAGAGCTCCGGGATTCAGCCACTCACAATCGTTTGATCCATGTTGGAGTCGAGATCCTCCAAGGACTTAAAAGGGCACCATGTATAGCGATAGAAAGGCCCTTGCACCTCCCTGTAAACACATCGTTAATATGGGAGTTTGGAAGCCTCGCAGCCAGCTAAGGGTGGCGCCCTTAAATTTAGGTGATAAGACGCAGAGGCGACTGTTTCCCTATATACATCCGTGTCCCTAACACCACAGAGCCGTGTGTGTGTGTGATTCATCCATGGTCTTGGCCTCGCGAGCTAGACTCGCGATCGCCAGTTTCACCCTCCCGGTGCGAGCTTGGAACTCATTATTACCGATCTTAGGGTAATGCTGGGACACACCACACACACCCATCCCCTTGCTCAAAAGGGACAGTAACCGCCATAATTTGTCAGTGAAAAATCCCCGTCAGCAGTGAGGATTCGAACTGGCTACCACAGAATGGCAAGCCAGCGCTCTATCCACTTGACCATCGTGGCGGTGTAATATGTGTGTGTGTGTGTGTGTGTGTGTGTGTTAGTATAAAAGACGACGCCTGCGGGAGACATAAGGGCGCCGCCTCAGCAGCCTTAATGTCCACTCAACAAGGGACAGGATCACTCATACTGCATAACGGCCTCTCAACAAGCATATTGTGAGCAGTGGCGCGCTAACGGGATTTTGGGGCGTGTAGATAACGCCTTACAGAGGCAGGCCAACACTGCACAGGCCACGGCGACCCCTTATCGTGGTGGATAGCCGCTATATTGACCCTTGATCATGCTGGAATTGGTGGAGGGATTTATTTACGGAGACTTGGATCCAAGCGGCAGCGACCCCTCATGCGGCAGCCACTTGATGTACAAACAGGCGGCCGCTGCAGCTGCTGCTGCAAGTCTTGGTTGGCACGCTGACTGACTGGGGCAGCGGCACTATACACCTTCGCTCTCAATCGCACACATAGGGAAGGAATGCATTAAATTACTCAAACATTCAACAGTTTATCTCTTTTGTACTTCATTGAAATAAAGTAAGTTATTTCACATTCTTTACAACAATTCTTCCATCAGGGGAAATTAAATTGATGGCGAAAAAAACACAGACGAACTAAGGGCACGGAACTGTATATGTAAAAAGCAGCAGCTCTGGTGGGTTGTTTTTCGAATACAACTATTTTTTTTACCGAGAACCGGAACTTTTAATGATGGTTGTGAGTTTGTTCTTTCCTGTGGATATATTTATATAGATACGTATACAAACTGAAGCCCAAATAAATACCGACATCTGACTCTCTCAGATATTATAGCTATGTACGAGAAAAGTACGTACGTGGTTCTACTTTTTTTTCTACACAATACTAATCCTCCTTCGTGAGATGTCGATCCAACTTACTGACTTTTGTGGTCGTTTGAGGTGACCAATTGTAATTCTAATTGTATAACCAATTCCGACAGCATGCTAAGGAGAGAGAGAGAGAGAGAGAGAGAGAGAGATGAGAGAGAGAGAGAGAGAGAGAGAGAGAAGAGAGAGAGAGATGAGAGAGAGAGATGAGGAGAGAGAGAGAGAGAGAGAGAGAGAGAATGAGAGAGAGAGAGATATTGATATTGATATATTTATTTGGCCATGTAGTTTTGTACATATGAACATATTGCATGTAGTGATAAAGCCAGGTCCAATAAGCCGAAGCTTTTATAGGACCTGAAAGCTATAATACATAATAACATAGAAGGGACTGGTCAGGCCATTTGAAAATATAACATTTTTGGATGAAAATATGGAAGTTAACAATAGTAAACCAATAATTTTAAATGCATAAAAAAAAAATCTTAAAACCATAAAAAAACAAAAAAACAATATGACATTTATGGTTGAAGAGTTATAAATTTTCATTGTATTGTCAAAACATGCTTTTTATCAATACGTTTGAAAGATTTT
>JACEEZ010022490.1:5000-7500 GCA_016584305.1 Chionoecetes opilio
TTACACCAGGCCAATAGAAATGAGACAACACCTTGGCGAGAGTCTTCTTTACACCCAAATGTCCAGCTTGTCCGTCATGAGCAAGTTGAATTATGACTTTACGTGTGGACTGAGGTACAACTACTTGGTGTGTTTCGGCCCAAGTGTCTGTGTCTGTGAATTGTGGTGGTCTGTAAGCCCTCATCAATACCCCATCCTGATAATAGTAACAGGGTGTCTTATTTATCTTCTCATCTGACACCGAATGCCTGCCAGACGTTAAGGATGGATCTGACTTTTGTGCTTTTATGAGGTCTTCTTTTGAAATTACTGAATCATATACATTTTCTGAGGGTCCAGAGGTGTTTTGGGGGGATGAAATTTTACCATAAGCGGCATGAGCCCTTGTTACTACACAAATAGGAAAAACATCAGGATCCTCTTTTTCTTCTAACAGTGGAATGACGGGATTGTTAACTACTTTAGGTGTTGGGACAACTTGAGAGCCTGCAATGTCATTTCCCAATAACAAGTGAGCATCAGAAATAGGGAAAGGCCCTTTAGCAATTGCTAGTTCGACTATTCCCGAAAAAATGGGAGATTCCAGGTGTAGCGAAAAAATGGGAGATTCCAGGTGTAGCTAAGGGATAAAATACCTGGGAGTTCAAACTAGCGAGAACGACATGTTCTCCTGTATAAGCTTTAGCGATGTTGGGAATAGTCTTTATATTCAGCACGGACTTTGCATCCCCCGTATCACGGAGAATCGTGATAGGGTATGCGAGAGACTGGTGTAAGAGCCACTTTCCCTTGTGTCTTAAAAGAGGAAAATAACTCTTGAGTTTTCACGTTCAGTATTGGTGGTAGCAACAGGTCTTGTTTGTGTTTGGCTCGGATCTTTCTTAGCTGTTCGACACTTTGGGTGTTTACAATTCTGAATTACATGTCCTGAGACTGCAGTAACTGCAAAAGAGCTCAGGCTCGGGATAGTTTTTACCAGTTCCTGTCCTCTGCTTATTAGACCTTTTCTCCCAGTAACCTTCAGAGGATGATCTTACATTCTGTTTATAACTACGATCCTCGAGATTGAGTGGTTGAATCAAAAGGTTATGGGCATCAGACAATCCTGCTGCAATCCCCAAGTCTTTCTCCCTTTGTTCTTCTATATGTCTTGGGATGAAGAATGGCAAACTCGACTTGAACTGCTCCAGAACAGTTATATTAATGAGATCTCCCATGGTCTTTGTCTCCGTGGCTTCGAGCCACTTTTTGAATGTTCGAAAAAGTTCTTGAGCAAATTCTGAGTATGTTTGGGTAAAGCCCTTCTTGAGATTCCTAAATCGCTGCCTATAACCATCCGGGGTAATTGCGTAAGCATCAAGAATACACTGTTTTACCCTATCATAATCGTCCGGCTGGTCTAAAGAAGTGAACACTTTATGAGCTTTACCGGTGAGTTTGGGTACTAGGATGGTAATCCAATACTCCTGAGGCCACTCGTGTTTCCCTGCCATGCGCTCGAAAGTCCTAAAGTAGCTATCGACATCATCTTCAACAAAGGAAGGCAAAAGTGACGTTGCCTCTCCTGGTCTAAATGTTGCTGCTACTCGTTCTACATTGATTTGACTGTTATTTTCTGAGCTTTGCAAACGTCTCATCTCCAGTTCGGCCTGAATTTTTCTCTCCTCCGCTGCTAATTCGGCCATCCAGATTTTTTTCTGTATTTGCATGTGTCTCTCTTTTTCCTTCAGCCATTTTAAACTGATATTCTAATTTGAGCTTTTCTAGCTGAAGCGACTTTTCTGCCTCAAGTGTTTTATCAGATGGCTGAGGGCCTGATTTCATGCTCTCATTAGGAGGGCTCAGTGGAAAGCCAGCTGGGGTTAATGCCACCGTGGCCTGTTCGGTCAAGACTTTGGTTTCCACTAATCTTTCAACTACGGTATTTTTCATTACCTCCTTACGCATATTTTGTGAGAGTGAAATACCATAGTGCTCTGCTATTATGAGCCAATCTGCCTTCCTAATATTTTGAAGTTGTTCGCAGTTAGGATTCTCAACGAATTTTTCGAGACTGAACAAGTTAGCCATGATTGAAAATTTCGCCAAAAATGAAGTGGAAGAGTGTAAGAGTGAACCTGGTCAGGGACAAATTGAATGTGGCAGGACGCGCAATTAGCAGCTCCGAGAAAGTTATTAATTACACAAAGAACCAAGTTGAACTCTCACACGAGTGTTTTCTGCTTGATTGTGACGAGGGGCTAACAGGCCAGAAAACGCTTTAAGCGGGATTCCAAACTGGGACCCGAGATAAGTGTTAACACTTGTCAACGAGTTGCGCAGATAAAACACTAAGAAAATGAGTGTCCCGAAGACAGCTAGCTAGTGCACGGTCGAGGATGCCAATCTTTCTCCTACTCGAAAAATCGAACGGTGACACAAACACTGGTGTACTAAGTACGGTAAATCATCCGCAAATAATGGTACGATAACTACACACTGAACGTCTGCCAACGTTAAA
>JACEEZ010022490.1:15000-66454 GCA_016584305.1 Chionoecetes opilio
AACATCATTACAAAGGATCTTAATGACAGGCACTGTGAGCACTGACAGCAGACCTTTTTCTGTCTCCTCTTACTGTCTCTATTTTCATTTTCAATCCAAGGCTGGCTGTTGCGTATATGTGCGCAATGACATCATTTGCTCTCGTGCCCACGGCCTTGAATCTTCCGAATTTTCTACCGTCTGGCTTCGACTTCAATGTCACTCTCTTACTAAATTTATCTGTCCTGTGTATCTCTCACCTAACTCCTCTGACTATGTAAAATTCTTCGACTATTTAACATCAAAAGTGGAGCACACCGCATCTCATTTTCCTTTAGCAGAAATTTCCATTCATGGGGACTGCAATGTTCACCACCAGCTTTGGCTATCATCTTCTTTCACTGACCAACCTGGTGAACAAGCCTACAACTTTTATATCCTCCAAGACCTAGAGCAGCTGGTGCAGCACCCTACCCCTATTCCTGACCGCCTTGGAGACACGCCCAACATTCTTGATCTTTTCCTAACTACTAACCCTTCTGCTTACTCTGTGAAACTATTCTCTCCGTTGGGTTCCTCCAATCACAATCTTATTTCTGTAACCTGTCCTATCGCTCCGGTGCCGGCCCGGGACCCACCTAAGCGGAGATGCTTCTGGCACTTCAACTCAGCTAAGTGGGAAGACCTAAGGCAGTACTACTCTGATTTTCCATGGAATGATTACTGCTTCCATGTCAAAGACCCATCTCTTTGTGCAGAGTGCATAACTGAGGTCATAGTCTCTGGCATGGAGGCGTACATTCCACATAATTTCTCTAATCCTAAAGCCCGTCAACCTTGGTTTAACTCTGCTTGTTATGATAGACATGCTGTCCAAGATGGAGAGGCGGCTCACAAACGGTACCGTAAATTTCCATCTCCTGAAACTCATGCCCTTTATATTGCTGCCCGTAATCATGCCAAATCTTTACTTCAACTTACCAAAAACTCCTTCATTCATAGAAAATGTCAAAATCTTTCTGAATCAAATTCCTCTCGTGACTTTTGGCATCTAGCTAATAACATCTCTAACAATTTTTCTTCCTCATATTTTCCCTCCTATGCTTCACCCAGATGGCTCCACAGCTGCTGTGCCAACCTATTTTTGTTGTGCCCTTAGCCAGTCTTTTGTGATGTAAAAAAAAAAAAAAAAAAAAAAAATGCCATTAAATATATAATTATTATTCTTTTATAATAAATAACTCTGAATGCAATTCCAAATGTATGAATTTCTTTTATGGCTAACGGAATGAGATTAGATAATAAAATTTTTACTTTTTAGTCAGATTATGTAGCTACCTATTTCTGCACCAGTATGCAAGTTAATAAAGAGAACATTGCTTCCGTGTCATAATATTTATCAATTCAATTGCCTTTCAAATAATATAAAGATAATACACTAATTAAGTATGTGGGGTTCGCACCTCGCACAGCATTAGTTAGTACAAATATTACCTGATGCGGGAAATCCCGGGATCCCGGGAAATATCCTGGTTTGTCCCGGAATCCCGGGATGCTAAGAAACCCCCAAAACAGGAAACCCTAGTCTGTAGGCTATTCCCTCTCCATGAGGGCTTAAAAGTTAAGCGTTCTCGATTTTATTTGAGGGCAATGATGGTTAGCCCTTGCCCGTGGTGGCGTAGGCAGGATTTTTATAGTGACGCCTGTAGAGGCTCATGCCGCGCCCCGTTGTCAACTTGTCATCCGATGCACTCGCCGTCGAAGGTAAGGTTGATGGGCAGCGTCTGCGTAGAATTCGGCCACTTAGCAATGGAGGAGAGATCTGCACCCGGCGGCATATTCCCCAACTCTATGGTTATATTATGTGGTTTCCGAGTGAAGACGCTTGGCTGTAGCTCCGAAACTAACCATAGGATTTTCTCGAAAATACCCTTATTGTGATTCCCACACAAAGTTACTGAAGTGTTACTGGTAACTTAACCTAAACTAACCGTACCCAACGTAACCTAACCTGACGTGTTCAAGAGTAAACGCGACATACTGTTCCAGAAAACGGGAATATGCCATCCGGCGTGTCTCTAAATCTGGACGTCGAGCTCACCACTCACAAGAAAATCTTGCATCTGGCGGGACTCGAACTCAGGATGCCAAGCTCACGACTTTCAGGTGCTAACAACTCTGCCATCGCCTCCCCAAGCAGTATACGGCAGCAGCAGCAGCAGCAGCAGTTTTTGTAGTAGTAGAAGTGCTTATTCTTGATATTTCTTTTTTCTATAGCAGTACCACCTAACAAGATGACGCAGGAGGAAAAAACGATGACGATGATCTTGGTGGTCGTAATGATGGTCATTTCAATGGCCGGGGGAGCACGTGCAGGGCAGCCGAGGGTGCAGACGCCATCGGGTGAGTTCCTGGGGGAGGAGCACATATCAGCACGCCAAGGGAGGAGAGTATTCGCATTCACGAAGATTCCTTATGCAAAGCCTCCTGTTGGTCACTTGAGGTTTATGGTGAGTCATAGCAACGGAACCTCAGGAAGCAATGTGGACGAGTAAATAACTAACTATATATTTATTTGACATGATTGAAGGGACTGATTTCCTGACTGATTCAAGGATGAATCGATATATATTTCGTATTGTGGATGTTTCCGACTCCGAAATATAGGAAAATGCAGCCACTTTCCTACATCATTGATGTTTCCGTGTTTTTTCTTTGATGAGTGGGACAATAGGTTTATTGTACAAAATTAATAAAACTGCTATGGTTTAATATCTTCTTCAAAATGTTAAGTAATGTAAGCGCAGTAGTTGAAAATTTGCTGCTTTTTCTTTTATCCCATATTAATGTTATTAATAGAGAGAGAGAGAGAGAGAGAGAGAGAGAGAGAGAGAGAGAGAGAGAGAGAGAGAGAGAGAGAGAGAGTTGTTTGATTAATTTATTACACCCATGAGCGACAGGCACAGTAGACACAGCTACGCGGCCCAAGTCAAGGCAGTAAACAAGGGACTCGTGCCACGTAGAACACGCCAGAGATTAGTATGCAAAACACAGTCAACATCCACTAAAGTGTGGATGGTGCATGTTTCTGACAAGAAAGATAAACAAGACTAGTAGCTATGCACTAACACGAGTTCCTGTGGAATGAAGCCAGTAACAAGTGTACATTGTAGGCAGTAATACTCAAGAGAGTCAGTAGGCATCGGGCTGGTCGCAGAGCTGTAGTATCACCTGATTATCGAACTTTGCCCCGAAGATAACGACAACCAGTCGATGATGCGGTGGTAACGCAGGCATCACAAGGAGAGGCATCACGTGGGAAGGCTCCCTGGGGGTGGGGGGGCGGCAGCAGTCTGGCTCTCGAAACGAGTGGCAAATAAATCCATCTTCTCCGCGTAGGTATTGACGGAAGCAATAACTACCTGCTGAGATTCAACAAATGAATTCAGTGACGTCTCATAAGTGGCTGGCGCCGTCACACTAGCACTATTTCCGTCGATGTCTACGATTTCCGTCGATTTTTTCTCGTTCTGTCTAGTTTTTCCGTCTGACTCAGTCAAACGATCATGGTCATCTTCATATGGAAAGTTGTCGTCAACTTTCATAGTCAAATCAAAATCCATAGTGATTACTTTAAAGATATTCGATATAAATCAGTATTTTTTTGCAAATTATAATTCAATACATTTGAAAGTATTAAGAATATTCAAGTGGCAATTGCACTTGTAGATACATTTAATTGCCGGTTTTATTTAACAGCCAACTGTCTCTCGCATGACTCGATTGTTGTGTATATTTTTCATGGCACACTCAAAACTCGTTTCTCACTCTTCAAGACTTCAACTTGTAATTATAGACGCAATGAGTCAACCGTGGTGGACACGTAGTTCAGAAGAATTTCTCATTGAAAGCATACGAGGCCACCGTTGTCTCTGGGACCACAGAGATGACTTGTAAGTTGTACACCAAGAAAGCTTTGAAGCGGGCGACCTATATTTTTAGCTAGTTTGGCTCGTCTACGATTGATAATACACATAATTAAGTGTATACCTACGAGTATATTAGAGAGCTTTAAAAGGAGGCTAGATAAATTCTGGTGGCGATGAAAGGTGGATGTAGGTAGTGTTAAATAACAGGAACTACCTCGTGTAGGTCTCACGGCCTCTTGCAGCTTCCTTATTTTCTTATGTTCTTATGTTCTTATGTACTACCAAAGACTACTCTATACTGGACTTGCTACTCGTGCCCCGCGCCAACCCGTCCATGACCAGTGGAGGCCAGTTTTGCGATTCCTGCCATTTTAGAACATCACCCCTATTTCCCTTCCTAAGGTTTATCAGTATATATGATATACCGTTATCTTCGTAACTGTTTGTTCTATAATATTATCAAATAAAAAACAGTAAAATACACTAAAGATATGCCATTATGAGAGAGTGAAGAAATATGCATGACCTCAATATATATTTAAACTCTTCGCCATTTAATATTTTGCGAGAAAACATTTTAGATGCTAGCGATAGAAAGAAGCGGATTTTCATTAGCTTTCCATTGATATATTTCGTTTTCTGATAAATGAATTACCACCATGCCTAAATTAGCGTTAAATAACATCATCAATCGTATCGGCAAGTAAAAAAGTTTTCCATGAATACAGTAGACTATGGCATATCAGTATAAATGATACACTGTTATCTTCGTGAATGTTTGTTCTATAATATTATCAAATAAAAAACTGTAAAATACACTAAAGAAATTCCATTATGAGACTGAAGAAATATGCATGAACTTTTATATTCACTTAAACTCATCGCAATTTGATATTTTGCGTGAAGACTTTTTACATGCAACATATCAATAGAAGCGGAATTTAATTAGCTTTCCATTGCTATATTTCATTTTCTGATAAATGAATTAGAACCATGCATAAACTAAATAAATAACATCATCCATCGGGTAATTATCCCGATAGATGATGTTATTTTTTTAGTTAACGCTAATTTATGCATGGTTATGATTAATTTATCAGAAAACGAAATATATTAATGGAAAGCTAATGAAAATCCGCTTCTTTCTATCGCTAGCATCTAAAATGTTTTCTCGCAAAATATTAAATGGCGATGAGTTCAAGTGAATATTAAGTTCATGCATATTTCTTAACTCTCTCATAATGGCATTTCTTTATTGCATTTTACTGTTTTTTATTTGATAATATCATAGAACAAACATTTACGAAGATAACGGTATATCAGATATACTGATAAACCATAGGAAGGGAAAAGGGAGTGATGTTCGAAAATGGCAGGAATCGCAAAACTGGCCTCCACTGGAAATAGCCCAAAATGAGTAGCAAGTCCAGTATAGACTAGTCTTTGGTACTACTGTATCTAGAAAGACTCCCAGGCCCTCCATCGGTAGGTAGTAAACGGGTAGGAAGGCCCTGACTGGCTAAGGCGTCATCAGTCGTCAGCGAATCACAAACTGTTTTTAAAAACTTCTCCACAAATCACAAGCCAACGAGACATATTTACGTGCAAGAATGGCATGCCGGACCACCTTTCTCCTCTCACTGCTCCGTCATCTCAAATTATTTATAGTATTATTTGGGAATGCTTCTGTTTTAAAGAGTTTTAATGTGTCATATATTAAGATATATAAGGAAGGAGCTTGTGTTGATAATGATTTAGTGGTAGAAGATGTGTATGTTGGGTAAAATAGTGAATATTAGGCCCAGTTGCAAGAAGTGGTCAATTTCCACCCAGTACACGATAGTGAGTGGGGCGCCCGACCGTCGTGATACTTCATTGATAAGTTTCATGAACGGCTGATTTTGCCCCCATCGGCATGAGGACCCGACGTCGGGAGCCATGGCGAGGTTGGTATGCCGGAGGGGTCACCCACCCTAAGACCAAGACCAGATGCAATAAAAAAAACATTGCAATTTGGCGCCAAAGACGGTTCCGGACTCCCCAACTCAGAGAAATGACTTCTTATAGTAAGGTAAATATCGCATCTGTCTCACCAAGTTTATTTTTATTTTTATGTGAATATGCAGTTTTAACCAATACTCCCTATTGACCAATACTCTCCTGTCATAACGGGGGGGGGGGGCTGCACCCCTCCAGATCCCCCTGCTAGTTAAATAACTAAACTTGGGCATTGTTTTCTTAACATAACCTCGCAAGGGGGGTTTCGTTCCCCCCCAGACCCCCCCGCTAGTGAACTAACCTAACCTAGGCATTGTTTTCGTAATCTAACTTCGCTAGGGGGCTTTCGTCCCCCCCCAGACCCCCCTGCTAATTAAGTTAAGTAACCTAGCCTGGACATTGTTTTCTTAACATAACCTCGCTAGGGGGGTTTCGCCCCACCCCCCCAGACCCCCCTGCTAGTTGACTAACCTAACCTGGGCATTGTTTTCGTAACCTAACCTCGCTAGGGGAGTTTCGTCCCCCCCAGCCAGACCCCCCTTGTGTTATTTTTCATTTCCGACGGCTGTCTGTGTGTTCAAGATTGATGGGTGAAAATGGTAAATAAGCCCTCCGGTCAAAACAGCGGGAGAACACCGATGGGTATGTTGAGTTGTTGACTGTCTTGACTTGAGTTCTTTCAACGGGACTACCAAGAAAACAACTGAAAAGTATGAATTAGCTGCCTTTTTGGCTTCGTAACCGCGTTGATTCTTCATCAGAAATGTGTCACATATTGAATATGTTGATTATTGATGTTCAATGGAAGTATTTAATACTATATGATGCTCATCGATCATCTCGTCGGTAGGGGGTTACCGCCCGAAAATTTTTGCCCGATGGGGCCCACGATGGAGATGAAATGGCGCTGTTCTTGAACCAGAGGTGTCGGGCATTTCCACGCCGGGACCCTATAGGGAGCACGATAAGACCTTCTTGCAACTGGGCCTTAGTGTTACCGGGTGGACGAAAAAATGTTTTCCCCGTCACTCCCCCGTCGCCCCGTCAACTAAACACCTTTAAATCACCCTTACTTAAGGTGACACACGGTGCTATACGGATTTAGATAATGACACGTATATATAAAAGCTTACCATAATCACAACGATGTATAATAACGAGTAATAAGACGTTAAACCCTGCCCATCCTACTGGCGGAGGAACGGGCGGCATGCCCCGCCACCTCCTCTCACAACACCTCGTTATCCGCCTCACCTGTGCCTTCCTGAAGAAGACAGGTCAGCTGCCACGTCTGTGATAGCACCATATGATATCACCAGGGATCATTGGATTCCTCAAGGGGCCCTCGTAACCCTACTAAATATTACCAAGGAAATCTCATGTGATGATCTCCTTGTGTTGATCTCAGCGAGTCAACAACCATGATGGCATGATGCTGCTGCCGCGGCCGCGCTGCCAGGCGTGGATGAGACACCTCGCCATGGAGGTAGGATAAGAGGAGAGGCCGAGGCGCGGAAAAAGTGAGGTCATTCTAGTCGGCCGGTGGCCATACAAGGATTGGCAGAAAGCAGGTGACAGCAGCCGCTCCATTGCCCAGCCCTTACCTGACTATACACCACAGTATATCACTAGTAGCACAGCTACTCAGTGAATCAGTTGCTAATTCATTGATATTTTGTCTGCAGGAACAAATCAGCAATTTTGAGGGCTGTGAAGCGACTTTAAATTTCATTATGATGTTTAACACTTTTTTTGACATAATGAATTCCAGTTAAAAGTTGATTGCAAGTATCTACAAGTCTAATTCAAAAGGAAAGTTTAGATAAGGTAAAATATTTTTTTGTGAAAGCAGAAATTGGATCACTTAAATTACCTGATGGATTGGAGATTCTGAAGTCAAATCGAAACAGGCTTTCTTGGATTTCTTTTTTGCATACGGAGTTTTCTGATCCTACATGAAAAATTAATTGCATCTAATGGTTCAACACTTGTTTTTAATGACTTATGAATTAAGTCAAGACCATAATTATAGAACTGTTTTTTTTGGGGGAAAGTAAGGCGTATGGGAGAATGCAATAATAATTCCACAGTCAGACAGTTTTCTGCTGCCTATAAGAAGTTGCTGGTACATAATGATATGCCAGCTATAGCGAGTGGTAACTGCTTCCCCCTGGAATCTGTACCAATACTAACTGTACCTAGCCAGTGTAATGATGCAGTGACTCTGCATTCTGTAAAGATTATAAACACTCTTCTTGTGAAAAGCACAGTTAAAGACGAAACAACTAAAGTACATGCAGTTAATACAGAGGACAATGATTACGTGTACATTTCCACTGCTTCACACTTATCAAAGTGCTCCAACAAAATTGTTCCCTATATTGCCAGCTTCGTCGTGCAGTCTTAGAATATCTTTGCATTGCGAGGCCTTTATTGACACTTTAACCTTGAGAGAAGCCACTGCCTCTTCCATTCCACTCCCTTATCAATCTTAAAAGCAGAGGGAGATTAATATATCCCACAGACGACGTAATAGATATATGTGTAACAAGTGAAACACTTTTTAGAATAATCATGGCGCACAAAAGCTCCACATTTTACACTAGGGAGAGTGAACTTCCATAACGTGGTAAGTGCAGTCTTACATACTTACGTCAGTAAAAAAACATATTTTATAGTCTAAGTGATCATATGTTTGACACAGAGCCCCATGAAATCACTTACACTTATTAACTAAGGCAGTTGCGAAAAAAAATATTTGCAGGTCAGGTGTCACTATACTGGGAAACAGATCACTGTCATGTTGCAGGACAGAGTTAGAGTAAGGAGTCGCCAAATATACACAAAACTAATTCACTTCACTGGCCAGTAGCATACACACACACACACTCTCTCCATGTATGTACTATACATATAGTCATTTAGGTATAATATTTTTCGCACGTATATTTTACTTTTTAATGCATTACTTATTTATGTCTTAAATAAAAGTTAAAATAAAATAGTACATGTGCGTAACAACCATCCAACCTCCATGTAAATACCGCACAGCGCACTGTGACAAGCGGGTTTTTGCCAATCCTGGGCAGACATTCAGAGAGAGTTAAAGGGCACGGTGTTTAGCTTAACTAACTTCCTCTATTTGTACAACCCGGAAGTCGCGGGGATTCTGGTACGAGATATGGGAGTGGCGCTACGGTGTCACTATGGGCTTCGATAGCTGATGGCTGAGCGAGTACAATTACGTCACAGCCCTCGCCAGCGAATCACATAGTATTTCTCAAAAAGTTTCAGCAAACCCACAAGGCTTCCACGCTCTCAGCTGTGTTTTTTTAAACAAATTTATCATCCACACCAAAATGCTCCACCCTTCTTCCTCCTCCTCCTCCTCCTCCTCCACCTCCTAGCTTCTCCTTCTCCTTCTCCTCCTCCTCTTCCTCCTTCTAACCTTTTCTTATAGCAGTTGGTAGTAGTTGTAGTAGGAGCTAGATAACTAGATCCTTTACAGGAGCTACCACGTGTAGGCCTCGCGGCCTCTTGTAGCTTCCTTTTTTTTTCTTTATGTTCTTATGTAGCAGCAGTAATAAGCCGTGTTTTTTATCGTCCCAGCACCGCCCTTGGATTACGAAGACCACTCCAAAAAACACTTGCTGAAATGTGTGTTATACGCTTTGTGATATTGTTGCAATTTTTTTAAAACTGATTACACTGGGGAACAAATTTTTGTTGAGTTAGGTCTGACACTTGTTATTAAGTAATTTTTTGGGTGCTGAACCCAAAAACTGATCTCAGTTTTTTTCTCTATCACGTCAATTTTTTTTTTGAACTGTAGGATTTTCGTTTTCTTAAAAATATTGAAAAATACTGTACATAACAGTAACAGTGCTTTATTTTATAAAAAGTTGCAAATGTTAACATAAAATGAAAAATAAAAAGAAATAGGCATAAATAGAATGTTTATTTAACATTATCATGTTTTTAGAAGGATAAGGCTAAAATTTTGTGTGCAGGTTAAGGTAAAAATTTACGTTTGTAGCTTTGTCTGGAGTGTTCAACTTTAGGACTATCGCGTTTGATGCTCCAACAATAGTCAGCCATCATATGCACATCCCATCTACCCTGGTAACGTTCTTCCATAACCTTCAAATCTTGGTGAAATCGTTCACCTTGCTCCGTCGCTAGCAGCACCAAGATTTTCCGGAAAGTTGGCAAGATGGCTATGCAAAAATGTACTTTAATACTCATGTTTCCCAAACCCAAGCGCTTTGTAGCTCTCCAATAGTTTCTGAACAATTTCTGTGTAATTACTTGCACGTGTATTTCCAAGAAATTTCTTGACGACGTCCTTTGAATGATAGCCAAGCATTCTTTTCAAGGTCTGACATAGTACCGTTGAAATGTTCATCTTTGATGAGCTGTCGAATTTGTGGACCATCAAACACACCTGCCTTTGATTTTTTCAATTGACAGTCCGGGGAAAATGCCAAGATAAATGTACTTCAAACAGTCGCCATCATTGCAATGCTTTTACAAATTGTTTCATGAGACCTATTTTATGTGCAGAGGGGGGAATATTATTTTCTTCCTGTCAACAAGTGGCTCATGTACAATGTTAGGATCTCCAGGTTTAAGATCAGATCTCGGAGGCCAATTCGTCTGAACCCAATGCTTCTCTCGAGCTCGGCTATCCCCCCTACAGAGAAAGCAGGGATACTTTGTGTATCCAGTTGTTGACCAAGAAGGAAGGACACCATTTTAAGGTCAACACAGATGATCCAATTGTGTTTTGTCATATTGCAATAACTCAATGACTCTCTTTACATCTCCATATTCTTCACGAAGACAGACCGAATGCCCAATAGGGACTGCGCCAAACAAATTTTCCATTGTGTAGAAGGACACACTTCAAGCTCCGCTTTGAGCTATCAATAAACAATCGCCATTCATTTGGATTGTAGATTGAAACCCTATTCCTTCAGTAAACCAGGAATGTTATGGCAAACACAAAACCGCTGGCACTTCGAAAATACTGCAGAAAAGTACTTTCTCTGGTTCGAAAGTATGATACCTTCACTCCTTGTTTCAGTATGTTTTTCTCTGTTCAGTCTTGATGCTAGTAATTTCTGAAGCTTTTTTTGGGTAGGCCCAAATCACGTGCTAAATCATTCAACTCGTCCTGATCAAATCCCCTACGACTGAATCCTCGTGAATGTCAAAATCTGCATCATTGCTGTCACTGCGTTCTTCAACTCACTCAGATCTTCTAGAGGAGGTAGTTGTTCGAAAACTGGCACTGGAAAATTTCAGCTGAATGAGGCATTGGTCTTATAGCTGACGGTAGATTAGGAATTTTTCTATTTTTTCTTTTATTTTTCTTGTTAAATCCTGATGTTTTCACTAAACAAAAGTAACAGTTGTGGAATGATCTTTTTGGCTCTCGCCAAACCATGGGGATACCAAATGCCCCAAATTTTCACGTGTTCCTTTGGTCCACATCCGTAATCTCTCGACACACTGCTTGCACACTTTGTGAGGGGCCCATAGCTTGTCTTGATCACCGAGTTTCACTTTAAAATATGCGAAATATGCTTGTTTGACAGATACGCTGATGCCTGCCCTCTGACTTGGAATGGTGAAACTACCACATATATAGCAGAAGGAGTCAGGGTTGTTTAGACATTTACGACGAGACGTAGCAGGAAGCAGACATGATCGAAAAAAAAAGAAATATATACCCATGTAAATAAAACACTAAGCTGGAATATTACAAGCTTTGAAAACAAAAAAAAAACAGCATAAAACGAAATAGAAATTACAATGGTATGTTGTTACAAGGTTAAGAGAAAAGCCATAACAAATCCTCCTAATTCCTACTATCCTAGCTTTCTGTTTGCAGATATTGATAGTACTGACCTATTGGGAGCTGCACACACCTCTCACCGCACTGTCTCAATTGTAACTGCACAAACAAGTTGCCACATAGCTCTCGATGAGTCAAATCGTAATCAGCTGGCAAATTTTACTACAGCTCACAAGTGGAATTTTGCTTATCTGGAGGGTAAGCTGTGGAGAAAAAACTTGACGTGCTAGAAAAAAACTGACTACAGATTTGGAATCAGCATGCCAATTTTAGTCTAAATATGCTCAAAAATCTAACTCAACAATTTTTTTTCTTTCAAATTGTTCCCCAGTGTTATTATTTCGGCCCCTACCAAGCTTGTTGTGTTGTTGTCGCAGAGACCAATCCGTTTTCAATTGCGAGAAAAAACGGTCTTCGTACCAAGACGATGCTTGGACGACAAAAGCACGGCTATAGTAGTAGTAGCAGCAGTAATAGTAGTGGTAGTGGTAGTAGTAGTGGTGGTAGTAGTAGTAGTAGTAGTAGTAGTAGTGGTGATGAAGGAGGAGGAATTAGGTAGAGGAAGAAGGGAAGATAAAGGTAAGAGAAAGAAGATGAGGAGAAATACCTTGTCTGTCGCGGAGCCGTGTGGTGAGTCATGGTCAGATGCCACCGTTCGCCACTCGGCTCATCACCTCATAACAAACTCATCACGAGCGGATGGCATTGTAATATGGCCTAATTTCATTTGTATACTTGCCCTGTTCAGTTCTTGAGTCAGAAAACATCATATATACTCAATTTATGAGTATTTTTATGTATATTGCGTGCTCTACAACTGCCTGGAGGCAGTTGCGTGATTTTGACAGCTCAACGTCTTTAAGTACGCCATCAATGTGCCTGCAGAATGCCAAAAGTCGCCCAGAACAGCTGTTGGAAGTCGCTAGGTCGTGCAGACCGGAAGTAAGCCTCTCTGAATGTAGCCCCTGGGCGGGGCACCAGCCAGACTGTTGGACCTCACTTTCTGGTGAAGAGCGCGGCTGGCAGGGCCTCTCCTCTTAACTACCTCCATGCACCTCGCTTGTATTTTCATCTCTTTACTCATATATATATGAATAATAGCCATTAAAATGCGAATATACGTCTATATTCACCTAGAATAATGATACTTCATAGCATACCAAGCAGTTACCGTACCGTACCAGTCAACGGTACCGTAACCATCCATCTCCTGAAACTCATGCCCTTTATATTTCTGACCATAATCATGCCAAATCAACCAACTATGCCAAACCTTCAGCTTACCAAAAACTCCTTCATTCATAGAAAATGTCCAAATCTTTCTGAATCCAATTCCTCTCGTGACTTTTGGCATCTAGCAAATAACATCTCTAACAATTCTTCTTCTTCATATTTCCCTCCTATGCTTCACCCAGATGGCTCCACAGCTGTCTCATCTATTTCTGAAGCTGAACTCTTCGCTCAAACCTTTGCTGAAAATTCCACTCTGGTTGATGAAGGGCTTGTTCCTCCTTCTCCCCCAACCTCTGACTACATTATGCCTGTCATTAAGATCCTTTGTAATGATGTTTTCTTTGCCCTTTCTGGCCTAGATCCTCGGAAGGATTACGGACTTGACGCAGTCCCTCCTATTGTTCTCAAAAATTGTGCTTCTGTGTTTGCACCCTGCCTGGTCAAACTTTTCCGTCTTTGTCTATCTACTTCCACCTTTCCTTCTTGCTGGAAGTTTGCTCACATCCAACCTGTTCCTAAGAAGGGTGACCGTTCTATTCCTTCAAACTACCGTCCTATAGCTTTGACTTCCTGCCTTTCTAAAGCTTTTGAATCTATACTAAACAAGAAGATTCTTAAGCAACTATCTGCTCACAATTTTCTATCTGATCGTCAGTACGGTTTCCGTAAAGGGCGATCTACTGGCGATCTTCTAGCTTTCCTAACTGAATCTTGGTCATCCTCCTTTAGGAGTTTCGGTGAAACTTTTGCTGTTGCCCTTGACATATCAAAAGCTTTTGATAGAGTCTGGAATTTTTTTTTTATTTCCAAACTACCCTCATTTGGTTTCTATCCTTCTCTCTGCACCTTCATCTTATGTTTCCTTTCAAACCGTTCTATTGCAGCTACTGTAGACGGACATTGTTCTACTCCTAAATCTATCAACAGTGGTGTTCCCCAGGGTTCTATCCTATCACCTACTCTATTTCTATTAAACATTAATGATCTTCTAAGTCTAACTCAAGGCCCTATCCACTCCTACGCTGATGATTTTACTCTGCATTTTTCAACGTCGTTTATTAGACGTCCAACTCAACAGGAACTAAGTGATTCACGGAGAGATGCCACCGAGCGCCTAACTTCTGATCTTTCTATAATTTCTGATTTGGGCAAAGCAGAGCTGGGCAGTATTTAAATACATTTGTATTTAAATACGTATTTAAATAAATTTGTGTATTTAGAAATGTATTTATAAAAGCATTGGTTGTCATGTATTTAAATACAGTATTTAAATACTTTTATGTGTATTTAAATACATTGTATTTAAATACTCATAATATAAAATGTAAATACTTTTTTATCAGTTAATTTGGCCATAAACCCGCCCAACTATCTGGCAATCCTGATGTTACAGTGAACCAGTGTTTCCACTTTACAGGAAATTTCCTTATTTTAAGGAAATTTAGGCCTGAGAAGGAGATTTATTAGGAAACCCGAATCCTAAGGAAATCCATTTTTTTCGGACATGTTAACATTTGTGTGTATTTAAAATGTATTTACAAATGTATTTGAATACAATTGATGTATTTAGTATTTATTATTTAAACACATTCGTAAAATGTATTCGGTATTTAGTATTTAAATACATTTCTCCCATGTATTTAGTATTTAGTGTTTATAGTAGAGTCATTTTCTTGGAGTCCGTGACCATTTTCTTCCTACCTTTTTTTCTCGATGGATTTGATAACCTGGACCATTTTAAAGAAAAATTAGCTCCTATGCCCCTCTGGGAAATGACAGCTAACTTTTCTAGAGCCCAATATTGAAAATGGCCGCCGCCGACATCTTGAAAAACATAAAATGTTATATCTCTGGCATCAGATGAGTTAGAAAAACAAATGAGGTGTCATTTTTTACTAATTCTGACATGACAAAGCCACTGGAATGGTTATCGTACATTTTAGGGATCATTTTGACCTCTAAATCCAGGATGGCCACTGTCCACCATCCTGAAAAACATGAAATGTAATATCTTCGGCACAAGATACGCTAGATGGATATGTGAGATGTTGTTTTCCACTTATTTTAGCATGAAACTACTTCATTTTAAACTGCATACTAACTGTACATACTAATCTGCCATTTCACTATCACTACATGATTCACTGTATGAGCCACTATCAGAATCACTGTCCTCACTCTCGCTGCTATCATCACTGATGTTCTCTGTCTGCGGATTTGCAGGTATGGATGGGGGAAATGGCGGCTTGGTTGAAACGGACAGGCAGACATAAGCCATTTACAAGATGCCACCCATGACCAATCGTGATGGTGATTTTGGAGCTGGTAATGCTTTTGCAATATGCAAGATAGTTTGCACGCTCCAAGTGTGGATGGAGACTGTCCAAGTCCAGGCACAAGTCGGATAGTGCTTTTTTCTTCTGAGTTCTCCACTTCGCTGCCGCTCGCATCTCCAATGGTCCTTGCTTTTGATATCCATAGACATATCGAATACAAACCGCTCCAAATCACTGATGACCTGTTGTGTGACTGGGAGCTGTGTACCACATGCTGCTAGCAGGTCATGTGCCTCTTTAGACTTCTCTAGACGATCTGCGATGAGTTTCTTGCTTGTTCCATAGAAGCCAGAGTTGTGGTCACACCCAGTGAGAACATGAAGTGGTATGATGGATGCAGCCATTGCCTCACTGCACAAACATCGGGCATCAATAAGCTGACGCTTGCGTTTCACACACAGGATCCCTGGTGTCCTCTGAGCAACATATGCCGCTTGCACTGTTGTCTGTTGTTGTCTGTGTCCTCTGTATCTAGAATGACAGGTGCTGTGTAGCCGTCTGACCGGAGCACACTGTATATTGTGAACATGGCCGTATCTGCCTCTGCATAGGAGCATGTGAACTCTGGCACAAGCTTGCCTGTAGTGAGGTTCTTTGCAGTGCTGCCCACTACACAGTAGATGATGTCGGTGCTAGTTGTCGCTGCTGTTCTCTGAAATTCCGTTTGAAGAAATGCTTGAAGCCGGATTTTGTTCTCGGGTTTACTCAGGAGAGCATGAAAAACTTTACTAGAAGGAAATTCATCTTCTGTCTTCATGAAGACATTGCTGATTGTCAGTTTTTTTTGGCGCAGTATTCTCTCACTGTCCTTGATCGTGTAATTCTGATCATATGAATCATTGACGCAAATGATGCGGTCAGCATGCTTGTGTCTTGTTAGAACAAAGTGCACCAACTTCTTTGCATAGTCTCCCCAGGTATACTTGGTTCTGTCTCCCTTCTCTCTATCTTCAATGGTAGGAGTTGATAGGCGCCAGATGAGGCCCATATCAATAATAGACGTGTATACATCAGGCTCTTGAATGACAGTCATAGTTAGTTTTTGTTGAAGCTTGCTTTTCTGTGATTTACGGATTGTTCCATTGACGTTGGAGATGGAAAGGCACTCGGCTGTAACACGATGCTGCAGGACTTCTTCAAGTTTCAGAACACCACTCGTTTCGACCAGTCCAAGAACAGAGGCCAAGGCTTTCCGCTCCATTTCCTCAGTCTTTCCCTTCAGGTTGTCACCATCTGCTTTCTTCAATTCCTGAGTTGAAAAGTTCTTGCGCTTGCTACGGGGAACTCGGTCGTTGAGAGGCTTGGTCTTGGAATACACTCTGTCATTAGGGTACGCCGTAGGTCCAATGAAAAGTGAAATATAGATTATTTCGAATTTGGCAGGGTGTTTTCTTATAGATTTATTTTTCGGGGGAATTTTGGCAANTCCAGACTGGAGATAAGGCCCTTCAGTGTCTTCCAGTTAGAACACACTCGTTTTCACCAGTCCAAGAACAGAGGCCAAGGCTTTCGCTCTTTTCCCTCAGTTTTCCCTCAGGTTGCACCATCTGTTTTCTTCAATTCCTGAGTGAAAAGTTTTTGGGACGCTTGCTACGGGGAACCCGGGTGGGGGTTGAGAGGCTTGGTCTTGGAATCACTCTGTCATTAGGGTAGCCGTAGGGGCCAATGAAAAGTGAAAATAATTATTTCGAATTGGCAGGGTGTTTTCTTATGTAAAAGGGAATTTAAGGTGGTTTTTCCGCTTCAACTTTTGGTTTGAGCACTTCTTGCTATGCAAAAATGACTTTTATATTTATATGCAACCATAGCTTAGCATACACCATTTTTAAACTCACAGAAAAGCCACTTAAGTTTGAGATTCGATAAATTTTCACTCATGACAAAGTTGTAGAGCGCTAAACTCTATGGGAAAGTATTGCCCTCATATTGGCCGAAAGATCTACATTAAGTCCGCCAGACGCCGGAAAGCTCACTTCTCATACAAAATCGCCTCGTTTTTCGGGTAAAAACCTTTTTTCCTGGCAACTGGATTTTCCACGTTATTATTTACCCAACGTAGGTAGTTTTCAGGGCTGGATACTGTTTAAGGTCTAAGGTCCTATCACCAAACTCCAAAAGTCACAAAAAAAAGCGTAAGTCGGTCAAACACGTACGGTCGAAGTCCAGCTCCGCATCCAAGCATCCGGTTCGACTTTCCCGGGCCCACTGCTGCTGCTGCCTTTGGCTTCTGGATTCCTCCAGGCCTTATCGCTGACGGCCACCTCTCTCCAGACATGTCGTACCTGGTCTGCAAATCCTAACAAGCTGAGGAGGGCCAGGCAGGATGCCATGGATCGGCCAGGGACTTGACCAGGGGAAGGGCAGCCAGGGTACCAAAATAGTTGGTTGGGTTACGATGGGAGGAAGGACAAGACCAGGGCGATGGTGCCCGACAGCTAGGGGAAAACTGCACCCAAGGTTGATCAGGGAGGAGCATGTGTCAGTGACAGAGGAGCCATCTGGAAGGTACCTTTGGCACTTTGTACCAGAGGACCCGGTGCCACCTGAGAAGCCTGCGTTCAAGGTGGCTCAGGCTCTCTATGATCTGCGGGTTGACATACGACTCCACCGACTCACTGTTTCGTACTGCAAGGTGACTCAAACTAGGGCCAACCCACGGGGGGGAAGGGGGGTTTACTCACGCCATTTGGGGGAAGATGCTGGGACGCAAGCTCTTCTGGAGTTTTATGCGTGTTGCACAAAACGAGTTGCCCCTGCGCCACCTTATCACCAGCATCGACGGGCCTACCTCATCTGACACTGGCTTCACGGGTCCAGTGTGCAGTCTGTTTGTCCAGCGTAAATGAGATGCAGTACAACCGGGTTCAGAGGATGGCCAGGCGGTGAAGATCTCGGAGATACCGGAGTATATCCTGGTCAACATGTCCACTGACCCGCAGGTCTCCTACCAGCTGGTCCAGCTGTGAAGCGGGGGCGTTCTCCCGTCCGAGCTGCAGGAGATCAAGTGTGGCAAAGGGGTCCCACTCAGATGGCTCACCACAGCCCAGTCGCTCGTGTACATGTGGACCGGATGCATGGACTGACTGCAAAGAAATGAACACCCTGGAAATCCTAGTCAAGTACTGCCTGCAGGTGTACTTCAAACTCTACTACGACATCAAGGTTCCCCACAGACTAGAGGGCGGCCCAAGCACATCCTCACGCAGCTCAGAGTGATGAGGTCGCAGCCCAAGAAGGTCCAAACAGCTGTGACCTTTAACGTGCGGACAGGAGCATGGTTCGCACACTCAGAATGTGTCCTCCTCCGCTGATGGCGAGTCAGAGTGAGGACGACCGCAGGTTTGCCGTGACTCAGATTTTGAAGCGGAGGGCTGGCGAGAAGTATGGGGACACCAGTGTAAGACCTCGCAAACACACCCAAGCTGAACTTGTCAGCCACCAGCCTGCAGACACTGATCAGCTGGGAGCCTGACCAGGTGGGACGAGCCGGCATTCACCTGTTTCACTGTCCGGGGATCAATCCAGAGATCCTGGTCAAGCCGTACGAGGTTCCGGAGTTCTCTATCCACACTCAGAGCACCGAAGAGTTGTGAAGCAGGGGACAGAGGCTACGGCAGCAGTGGTGGGGCAGCAGGCCAGAGACGGGTTTTATCCGGGGTCGGGCCCACCACCGGGGACTATGCCCTGCTTCGGTCTAAGAAGGACATGATGGACACGTTTAGGCCAACGTAGAGGCTGTGACACTGTGATGTAGTGGGCCTGATAACCAACTGATCAGAAAGAGCTTTTCCACGCTAGTCATTTGGAACTCATATTGGTGCTGATGCAATACCAGGACCAACCCACACTGCGTACTCATTTAAGCATTATTCGATAAGGGTGCAATATAAAAGTGCGATTTTACATAGTAAGAATTGCTCAAATGCAAAAATGGATAGAGATAAAATCGTCTTAGAATTCCATTTTACATAGGAAATTGGCATGCCAAAGTTGAGAAAAAGAATTTTTGTTATATGGCGTACCCTATCTGTCATGCATGAATTGCTTCAGTTTGCTTGTGCCATCCTCCTTTGCTGATTTCAAGTCAGCAGGAGAGCGTCTGAGGCTGGGATTCCTGACTGTAAGGATCGAAGTGTCTGGTTTGTATGGTCAAATGGATCACACTTGAATTCAGTGAGGCATGCGCTTATATCCTGTAGCCTACAGCTTGTTCATCCTTCTTCATTTTACTCGATGAACAATTATCATGCTTCCCTTTTCCTTGCTTCTTGCGTTTAGCATGGCGATGGACTGTTGTTCTCACCCGATTGATGTTATTCACATTCCGAGTGTTTGAAAGGAGCTGCTTTTCATTGTTCAGAATGGCCAACCAACCAGAATTCAGCTTAAGAGCCCTTATATCATTGTTGACTCTATCCATATATCGAGGGCGACACATGAATATGGTTTTCCTGTCATTGACTGTGCAAACATACCACTCTCCATGAATGCAGCCTGGTCGACAGGAAGGGTATCAAGCACTGCAGTGAAATCGGGAAGGTGCCGACCATACTTGTTATTATCATAGATTTGCATCAAGGGAAGCATGAGCTTGAGTGAGGACTTGAACTCAGTCCAGTTGCTAGTTCTGATTGCATGGATATTTTGAGTCAGAATTTCCACCATTTCCATGAAAGACATCCAGTATTCTGCTTGTGGTGCACCCTCATATTCTTTGAAGAGAGTGTCAATGAAGTCCTTCAGCTCAGGATTTTTCTCTAGCTCTGCATGTGCATCTGCAAGCTCCTGTGCATCATTCAGATGTCGGAGCTTGGCAAGGGATGCCTTTACCTCTTCAGATAGAGGGGAACCTTCCAAACGTCTGCATATGACATGGTCGACCAGAGTTTCATAGAATAGTCGCAAGCAACGAACACCACGCTTAACATGTTTTCCACGAAGGGCCTGATCAACAGACCCGTCTGCTATTACACCCGCTGCCACCAACACATCTGAGATGCCAGATCCCTTAAACCTCTTGTATATAGTGTAGATGAATGACATTTGGATGTGGAAGGGTCCCATGAATGGTAAGATTTTGCTGAACAGCTCAGCATTCTCACTTTTCAATTCTAGCATTAGCACGTAGACAGGATGATCACCAACAATTATTGCAAAAGGCATCTTTTTTTCTTCGATCGATTTTGCAAGTTTACACATCACATCATTGAGAATTGTCTTACTGGGTGGGTTGGTATAGGTCATGTGGTATATTGCTCGACTCTTCTCGTCTGCATTTGACATGCTGGCGTGAAACCCTGGAAACCCAGGCACTGTCTGTTCTTCTGGCGTAGGTCTCGTTCGGTCATCTTGCGCCCTAGCCAATGCATGGATTACACCACGAGTTCTTTGCACTGAGGTGTCAGGAGGAGTACTGTCATCAGCTGGTGGCTTCCTGAGAGGTGGTTCCCCACGCTTTACTGTCTTGTATGGGTTGACATTTTGCATTTCATTTCCGAGGTCTTTGAGAGTTGTCGAGAGATTTGATGTAAAGTTGGCACCGAGAACTGGTCGATCCTCAGGATTCTGAGAAGGATGTTCTGGATCAAATGATTCTGGCTGCACAAACATGACATTAGTGCGGTGTGACTGGCCAGGACCGGTCAGTGTGTCGCTCTTGAAGTCATCGTTGTCGACTATAGCGATGGTAGGTTTACCCTCCGCTAGTTCGAACGGACAATCAGATGAGCACTTGAGGTCATTGACCACCCAAAAATCGCGCAGCATAAGTACGTCATTGTAACTGATGACCAGTCCATCTTTGTGCATTATGTCGACAATTTCCCTACTCTTGGTCAGTCCATGTAGCAAAACAGAGAGATTTATCTCAAATGCAGTTGCGTTTTCCAGTGATGTAGCTTGTGAGGATAGATGCAATCGACCGGACGGGTGGACTGTCATCAATTGCAGACTTATTTGGGTTTTTCAACCATGTGATCAGCTTCAACAGGAGCTCATTAGGGTCTTCTTCTTTCTCCAACTCGTGTATGTATGGGGGCCAGGGAATAGTATTTGTCCTGATGACTTGCTCTTTGAGTCGTTCCGCAACATTCATCACCAACTGATCATTGCTAACACCCAATGAAGATATTGCTGCCTCAATGTATGTACCTGCTGCTGTTGTATCATATACCAGTTCACTCACATTCTTTTGAATACGTTCATGAAATCCGATGTCTCCCCCAAATTCATTGATGAGAATTTCCTTTAAGTAGCTGGACTTTACTGCTGAGTTATGTCCGTGATTTGAGATAATGCGCTTATAGTCCTGCAGGAGACTTTGCAGTGTCCGAATTTCATGGTCTTTGAAGATGACTTGACGAATGTGATGAAAGAAGAGAGCCTGGGCCTCTCGGAGGTTTACACGCTGCAGATGTTGAGTACTTTCATCTGAAAGGGGCTTGTGGTCGCTGACATATTTGCGCCAGCACGAGCGATGGTAGCGGATTTCCAACCAAAATGCTGTTTGGCTATCTGGGATGGATGCAATCAGAGTGTCAAGTCTCAATCTCATGACGTCATTTTCCAGACGGACAGTATGTAACTTGAATTTAGTCCAGGCATCTACTGTTGATAGAAGTAAACTCTGCTTGTCGCAATTACTACTCTTGTATCCCCCTATCATGCACCACACACATAGAGTCTTATCATGAAAGACATCCATGCTGGAGCAGAGCCTTTTAGGTGCACTGGCCTCTGGCGGAGGGTCTTGTTGATCTGATGCTTCATTTCTTTCAAGATGTTCCTCGTATTTCTGTTTGCGTTTTTCAGCTTGACAGAGCTTGCGCTTGCTGGATAATGATGCGTAGCAAGTGCTATGCATGTGGTGACCTTTAGGTCCCTTCTCCCAATCCACATTTTCATGTACATGTTGAAACATATCAAGTTCTCTCCATTTTAAAGACTTTTCCCGGCTGGATTTCCACTTCTCAGGTGTAATGTTTTCCAAACTGTCATCTGCTGTACACGACTTTCCACGGAGTAAAATGCACTTGTATTCATCTAAAGCCTTGTCTTGTAACTCTTAACTGTCTGTTCTATTATCCATTCTTTTAGTCACTTTACAAGTCGGCGATTTTCATCATGCGATGCATCTGAAACAGAAGAAAATTAATATTATATATAATTTTTTTTGCCATTTCATTGTTTCTGGGCATGCGATGCAGCTGGAAAAGTATGAAAAGAAATATTAGATATAAAATACAGCATGTTTTCCCCATTTCGCCGTATCATAATTGAAAATGTATGTCAGGATGTCCCTGAAACTCTAAAATAATACTTGCAATGAGTTTATCATGCTAAAATAAGTGGAAAACAACACCTCACATATCTATCTAGCTTATCTTGTGCCGAAGATATTTACTTTTCATGTTTTTCAGGATGGCGGACAGTGGCCATCCTGGATTTAGAGGTCAAAATGATCCCTAAACTGTACGATAACCATTCCAGTGGCTTTGTAATGTCAGAATTAGTAAAAAATTACTCCTCATTCGTCTTTCTAACTCATCTGATGCCAGAGATATAACATTTTATGTTTTTCAAGATGTCGGCGGCCATTTTCAATATTGGGCTCTAGAAAAGTTAGCCGTCATTTCCCAGAGGGGCATAGGAGCTAATTTTTCTTTAAAATGGTCCAGGTTATCAAATCCATCGAGAAAAAAAGGTAGGAAGAAAAAGGTCACGGACTCCAAGAAAATGACTCTACTATTAAATACATTCAATGTCTTTAGTGCCCAGCTGTGGGGCAAAGCAAACCTTGTTTTGTTCAATGCCTCAAAAACCCAATTTCTTCACCTATCTACTCGACAAAACCTACTAGATAACTATCCCCTCTTCTTCAATGACACTCAACTATCTCCTTCTACTACAATGAACATTCTTGGATTATCCTTTACTAAAAATCTGAACTGGAAATCTCACGTCTCATCTATTACTAAAACAGCTTCTAAGATGTTAGGTGTCCTGTGGCGTCTCCGTCCTATTTTTTCTCCCTCCCAGTTGCTTGCTCTGTACAGGGGCCTTATCCGCCCATGTATGGAGTATATCTCACATGTTTGGGGAGGATCAACTCATAGGCTACAGTTCTCCTAAACAGGGTTGAGTCAAAAGCTTTTCGTTTCATCAACTCCCCTCCTCTGACTGACTGTCTTCAATCTTTAAATCTCCGCCGTCCTTGTCCTCTCTCTCGCTCTCTCATAAAATTGAATACTCTTCTGGCTTGTTTACTTACTAACTTTTTTTTACTTTTATCCCACATGTATTAGAGAGAGAGAGAGAAGAGAGAGAGAGAGAGGAGAGAGAGAGAGGAGAGAGAGAGAGAGAGAGAGAGAGAGAGAGAGAGAGAGAGAGAGAGGAGAGAGAGAAGAGAGAGGAGAGAGAGAGAGAGAGAGAGAGAGAGAGAGAGAGAGAGAGAGAGAGAGAGAGAGAGAGAGAGAGAGAGAGAGAGAGAGAGAGAGAGAGAGAAGACGAGAGAGAGAGAGATAGAGAGAGAGAGAGAGAGAGAGAGAGAGAGAGAGAGAGAGAGAGAGAGAGAGAGAGAGAGAGAGAGAGAGAGAGAGAGAGAGAGAGGAGAGAGAGAGAGAGAGAGGAGAGAGAGAGAGAGAAGAGAGAGAGAGAGAGAGAGAGAGAGAGAGAGAGAGAGAGAGAGAGAGAGAGAGAGAGAGAGAGAGAGAGAGAGAGAGAGAGAGAGAGAGAGGAGAGAGAGAGAGAGAGAGAGAGAGGAGAGAGAGAGAGAGAGAGAGAGGAAGAGAGAGAGAGAGAGAGAGAGAGAGAAGAGAGAGAGAGGAGAGAGAGAGAGAGAGAGAGAGAGAGAGAGAGAGAGAGAGAGAGAGAGAGAGAGAGAGCAGAGAGAGAGGAGAGAGAGAGAGAGAGGAGAGAGAGAGAGAGAGAGAGAGAGAGAGAGAGGAGAGAGAGAGAGAGAGAGAGAGAGAGAGAGAAGAGAGAGAGGGGGAGAGAGAGAGAGAGAGAGAGAGAGAGAGAGAGAGAGAGAGAGAGAGAGAGAGAGAGGAAGAGAGAGAGAGAGAGAGAGGGAGAGAGAAGAGAGAGAGAAGAGAGAGAGAGAGAGAGAGAGAGAGAGAGAGAGAGAGAGAGAGAGAGAGAGAGAGAGAGAGAGAGAGAGAGAGAGAGAGAGAGAGAGAGGGAGAGGTCGCGCGTCAGAAGTCCCAACGCGCCACATTTAAATACGCCAGAAATCGCCTCCAAAAGTTTGGCAGTGTGTTTTCGCTAAAATCTCTGTTATTACTTGATCTAGATGATTCATTTTTGGCAAATTATAGTTCTAAGAATGCCAATGACGATGTTGAGAAGTTTATTTTTAATCTATTAAATTCATGTTGGATTTTTTTGGGTTAATATTATAATCGATTTTAGTTTTTTTGCTTAATGCCGAACTTTTGGTGCGTTTTCTGGCATATTATGGGTCAATTTTAACAATCATCACGTATGAAAGGGGTTAAGTAAAGNAATGTCAGAATTATAAAAATGACACCTCATTCGTCTTTCTAACTCATCTGATGCCAGAGATATAACATTTTATGTTTTTCAAGATGTCGGCGGCGGCCATTTTCAATATTGGGCTCTAGAATAGTTAGCCGTCATTTCCCAGAGGGGCATAGGAGCTAATTTTTCTTTAAAATGGTCCAGGTTATCAAATCAATCGAGAAAAAAAGGTAGGAAGAAAATTTTGGTCACGGACTCCCAAGAAAATTACCCGCCGTAGGCGAGTGTTCCAATTTTTGGTAATTTGTTACTTTCAACCAGTAATTGAGTAAGAGGTTGAAAGTACTCTTTTCCTATGTGTTTTGATGCGTTAAGAATGATGATCGCACTCAAAGTCGCTGGAAATGCATCATATTGCAGTTATCCCGCCTTTTTCCCTGCTTTAGGTTAGACTTCTCGACCAACGCCCAGGTTAGGTTAGTGAACTAGCGGGGAGGTCCGGGCGCCCCCTCCCCAGTTATGTTAGGTTAAATAACCAATGTCCATGTATTGTATTAAACTGGTTTAACCGTTGAGATTTTTCGAGGAATAGGTAAGTAATTCCCGTAGACTTTATCGGTTATTTTATTTTTATATATTTCCAGGCTTATGTTATTCCGTAGAGTGTTTACCGGATACATCTTACGTCATCCACATAATATACTATCAGTACAAAACTAGTTGCCATTTTCCCCGCCCAAAACCCCGCGTTCCCGACGGGTCCCCAGGTTTGTTATGAAGGGGGGGATAACTGCAAAATACGGCATTTCCGACGTTTTTAATGTGACCATCAGTCTTAACACATCATAATACATGGGAAAATAGTAATTTTGACCTCATACTCAATTACTGGTTGAAAGTACAAATTTAACCAATTTTTCACATCAGCGAATGTTCCTATTTTCGGCGACAGTTCCAATTACTGATCTTGATATTACAGGACCCAATATTTACATGTAATCCTCATTTACCCGTGTTTCTGCATTTAGAGATTAAATACCATCAATAGCTTGCAATGCTTGGTAAGGTAAGGTTAGGTTAGGTGACAAATGTCAAGGTTAGGTTAGTGAATGAATGAATAGTTGTCCCTATTTGTATAAGACATAACACTTGAATACTTCTCGTCAATCAGGGAGTACGATGGGCGGCAGGATCGCAGACCAATCAGCTTTATCCGTAACAGGCAATGGAGCTCCTGGATCTCCATATAGCAGAATGGCCTGTGACCCAAATTCCTCTGAAGATGCCCACGGGCCAAAACTAAATCGGAATAAAGTACTTGTTTCTTAGGCCATGTTTCCCTTTATCCTCTGCTATGATTCCACTGCGACACAAGTGCCTCCCCAACTTCATTAACTTATTTCTGTGTGCAGTCCTTCCCTAAGATTAGTCACTTCCTCGTCAGGGAACTTGGGAATGGTAACTTTATAAAGTGAACACTGTTTTCATGGGAAGACCCTGGAAATCCTATCATTAATGTAAGTTAACTTATTTTAACTGTCACGTGGCCATCAAAATGCCTCATCATGTCTCATCGCCATGGGTTATTATAATGGACGAGAACTGCGCGGTCGCTACCGCCGTCAGCACAGACCTTACAGGCCTCACAGCTTACTTTTTCTCTATTATTTTGGGTTCAGTATATTGTGCAATAGTTATTCGCATCCGGAAACCAAAAATATAACTTATTTTTGTATAATAATTGCTGAGTTAGGTTACATTTAGTTTTGGTTAGGTTAGATTTAGGTTATGTTAAGGTTTGGTTTAGGTTAGGTTAGGCTTAAGGTAGTTTTGGGTTAGGTTTTGTTGAGCTATTTAGGTTAAAAAAATTAATTTGATGGTGCGCGATTGCCCGGGTGGTTGGCGCCGCCAACTTCTGCGGAATATTTCCCATTAAAATACCTCCATCAGAAAAAGTACTACTTTTATGCAAGGAAAACCTAGTCAGTATCTCAGAAAATGAACGCGCAGTCCTCATCCATTTTTACCACGCCGTGTGCTGCCATGGGAGTGTTTCTACCGAAATACACCGAAATACATACCACATACGGTATATTTTGATATGTGTTTGGATGTATTTCGGTATTAAGAATTAATACCGAAATACACCAAAATACGTTTTTGAAATATATGTACAGTATACTCTTGATTTTGGTATTGAGACATAATACATACATAGAAATGCGTCTTTCTGTATCTTTTTATATATTTCGGTATGTTTTCAGGGTTATTTCGGTATATTTCGGTATTAAAGAGACCGCTGCCATGGCGAAGTCCTAATCAGCTGGATGAGGGAAAAGGGTTTGTTTACATATGGCGCCGGACAAAAGGCTTCCGCTGGGTGACTCCCAACTCAAGTTCAAGTTTTAGATAGTACTCAACCGTACTCGCGACACACACCTCCGAACCAAAAATGGACCATAATGATTTCTTCATACCAAGTGCATTTTGGTATGAAATACCTCGCGAGTAGCCCCCTATAGTGTTATGTAGATAATGTAAACTACGTACTGTGCACGTGATGTGATCTGTAGTGATGCTAAAACTCGTAATATATGCCCCCCTGCGACATTAGTGCAGTGGCGACTATAGATAGTGTTATTAACGGTAAATGAAATGAAATTTCATCATTCATTTTCTCATAGTCATCCCTGCAACTTGACTTCCCATTGAGAAGTCAAGTAAAAACGCGCGCTTTTTAAAAATGTTTGCATTTCTGCCCGGAGGACCGCCCACTCGATCCTCCAGCCAATAGGAACGACGAATGGGACGGGGCCAGTCTCGATGTATTTTCGCGAGCATCATTCCAGCCAGAACCGGTCTGGACTGGACTGGACCAGGGCGGTGAACGTCGCGAAAACGCGCTAGAAGTGAACAGTGCAAGAGAGGAGGAGAGTTACTATTATCTTGTGTTTATTGAGGCATTTGTGATAAATTGACGGTGCGTAGTTAAAACGTGACGATAGAAGTAACAAAAGGGTGTGGATATAGATGCGGATTCCTTTATATACCTTGATAAGCATGACTTTAGTACTTTGCTCACCATTTGCTCATGAAGTGAACCAAAGGATTAGTCTTGCTGCCAATCATTCCAAGACTCTGAGATATGACTCGCTCACGTCCGATGTAGAGATTACAACGACCTGAAATATTGACAATGATGATGATAATAACAATGATGATAATGGTATGATAAAGTTTAATGTACTATTCATAAACTTGGAAATAGATAGATGTTTTTATTGTTAGAATGAAAAATAAACATTGATAGATAGATATAGGTATTGATAGATAAGATTGCTGAATTGCATAATTGCTTTATTTCCAGACAGATTTAGACTGATAGATGGATACATAAAGTGGATAAAAAGACCGTCTTCCTCATAGTGTATAGTACCTGTCAAAGAAAAGTGTTGTCCCCTGACTGGCATGATATTCGTCGCGAAGCCAACGATGACATGGTGGCCGTTGATCACGTCTTCTTCAAGGATGTACAAATACTCCTTCACTCGTAACTCCTTAGTCGCCTCCGTGGTGCAGTGGCTAGCGTGCCTGGCTACGAATCTGCGGGCCCTGGTTCGATCCCGGGCCAGGGCAAGCCGGTGACCAGCCTACCCAGCTGTTCTTCCTTCCTTTCAGGGTTGATAAATGGGTACCTGGGGTAACCTGGGGAAGGTAACTGTGGTAACCCGGGAGTCACACTAGCCCTGTGTCCCGGGGTAACGGGTCCTCACCCACCACAGGCTCTAAGGGCTAATGCCACGGAGATGAGCACCGCATGCCACGCGCAGCTTAGCGTATGCTCCCATCTTTACCTTACTCGTAACTGGCGGATACGACCTTGCTGTCCAGCCTCGTTTACCTCACGGAAGATACCTGACTTGGCTGTCTTTATTAAGAGAAAACATACACAACATAAGCTTATATATAATATGTGATGGATGTTTCATTAAGTTATCAGACAAATAATTTACTGTAAGGACAAGGTTGTGAAATGATTTTTTTCACTTCCGAGGACATGCATAGAGTTCTGATCAATTCCAAATGTGAGCTTCCCTTCTGCCAGATCATGACGGTGTTAGGGTCGTCGAGGATGTCCCTGAGGCTCTGGTAGGGCTGTGGGACGTGCCTCACCGCCAGCTGCGACATCAGGTTCCCTTCATAACTCTTGGATAACACCAGAGTCATCAACAACCACACACCCACTAGCACGCGCTCCCACAACCATCCGTTGGATCGCTGCTCTGCACCTTCAGTAGAAAGACCAGTTTATGTCTTATAATGATATATTCATTTGTTTACATCATAGAGTATCGTATTACTTATATACAGTAGATGTAGTGCTTATATGCTGAATACTTCCTATAGATTAATGACACGATGATATAAATGGAAGGTTTATCTGAATGTTTTCTTACGCGTAACGCAGTCTTATAAGCATTCAATTTAATGTAGAAAACTAGATATAGATACGGAGACAGGACCACATGAGTATAATCAGGCCCTGTATACTACAACTTGGTAAATACAAGTAAATAAAATACCCTCTTACGACGTTCTAAAAAATAAAATGAAAATACTGCACCATCTAACAAATAGAAGAAGAAAATAACCCCACATCTATACATGCATCATTTAGAAATACGATGAGTGTTAAAAGGGAAAACATACCTTCCTGGAGCAGCATACTGATAAAATTAAGGTGTAATCTTGTCCAATAATCCAATTTTGACTTCACATCCGCGACTGAGATGGGCATGAGGAGGAACATGACATTGGAGACAAATAGGATGAAGCTTAGAGTCACAAGCCACACTAGAGGGGCGAGAGGTAATAAGAAGCTCCAAGGATCCACCTTAAGTTTTCCCTGACCAGCCAGAATCATGACCGAGATCACTTTGACCGGCCACGTGTAGTCTACGGACCCGGCGCGCTGTTCTGTTAGCGTGAAAGGTCCGAGTCCTAGATCTACTTTCTGAGGGAGGGAAGACGTGCGTGGTAGAAGTAGGTAAAGACAGAACGACAAAAGCTTGACTCATATCCTATGAATTACAGCTAGGTATATGAAAATAGGAAAATGCAACATCTAGTTCAATACAAGTAGGTAAATAAAACTAGATAAATACAACTAGGTAAATGCAACTAGGTAAATACAACTAGGTAAATGCAACTAGGTAAATACAACTAGGTAAATGCAACTAGGTAAATACAACTAGGTAAATACAACGACTGGGCAAATACAACAAGGTAAATACAACTAGGTAACTACAAATAGGCAAATACAAAAAGGTAAAAAAGACAAGGTAAATACAACTAGGTAATGTAACTAAATAATACTAGGTAAATACAATAAGGTGAATAAAACTAGGTAAATCGTTTTTTTTTTAAATCACAAAGGACTGGCCAAGGGCAATACAAAAAGTAACAAAAAGCCCGCTTAATTTCCAGTCCCTATGTAGAAGAGAGTAACAAAATAAAGACAATTAATTCGGGAGTGTCTTGCCACTCCTACTCCTATCTTAAATAAATTTAAGTCGTAGGAAGGTGGAAAAATAGAAACAGGAAGAGAGTTCCAGAGTTTACCAGTGAAAGGGATGAAATAGTGAAGATACTGATTAACTCTTGCATTAGGAAGATGGACATAATTACATTATTACATTATTATTACATTATTACATTATTACATTAGCAAGTTCAGAAGAGCAGTGAGCATGAAAAAATTGGTAGAAGATCGCAAGAGAAGCAACATTGCGGCGGTGATTTAAAGATTGAAGACAATCAGTCAGAGGAGGGGAGTTGATGAAACGAAAACCTTTTGAAACAACCCTATTTAGGAGGGCTGTATGAGTGGATCCCCCCCGAACATGTGAGACATACTCCATACATAGGGGAATAAGGCCCTTGTACAGAACAAGCAACTGGGAGGGAGAAAAAATAGGACGCAGACGCAACAGGACACCTAACTTCTTAGAAGCTGTTATAGCAAGATATGAGACGTGAGATTTCCAGTTCAGATTTTTAGCAAAGGATATTTCAAGAATGTTCATTGTAGAAGGAGACAGTCGAATTTCATTAAAGAAGAGGGATAGTATTCTGGAAATAATGGTAAATTCAACTAAGTAAATATATTAGATAGGTAAATACAATTCGGTAAATACAGCTTGGTAAATAAATACATAGCTGGTCTCACCTCCCTATGTACCTGTCCCACCATTCCCGTCCAAGTACCGTCCCTTCTCTTCCCGCCATAGGTACCGTCCGGAGATTTCTTAAAAGTACACCTGTAAAGTTAAAAGTGATTATTGCCATCACGGAGGAATGTCTCTGAAGGAGTTTCATGAGTTGAATTAAGGGGATCAGTATATTTAAGGGATTATCAAAAAGAATGTTCATGGCTTTCTGTAAGTGAATGATTTTTATTAACGTTAGTTCTGTCTGCTTATCTCTGTCTGTCTGCTTAACTTTTGTCTCTTGTCTGTATGTTTGTATTTGTTGGCCTGCCTGTCTGCCTGTCTAAATTTTGTCTCGCCTGTCTGTCTGTGTATGCCTGTGTCTGTCCATCTGTTATTATTTTTTTTTTTTTTACATCACAAAGGACTGGCCAAGTGCAAACAAAATAGAGGTAAAAATGTTATGGCACTGGATAGAGATTATATGTATGTGTATGATGAAACAAATATGTTATCAGCATGTGACCCTGTGGTTAATTGCCACTTATCTTAGCTGATAAGCATTGCACACCTGGACATACACAGCTAACTTTGGGTGTGTTTAAGTCATTACCTTGTGAACAGTGAGCGGATCTTCGCATTCCACGCACTAAGCAGTTCCTATGTAAAAGCTGTTCAACAATGAAACCTTTCCTATAAAACATGCCAGGAGGCTGGAAGGAGATCAGAAGCCATCGGAGACGCGACCCAGGCGCTTCTAGAGAAGACTCAATGTGAATCTGTGTGGGTACACACACACACACACACACAGTGTGTGTGATTGTCACGTAATAATTGTTCTGTCCGGTCTATAAGATTTAAGCTTCCTTGGCCGTTTGTAAGAACCACTGATCTATATAACATGGATCGCGGATCTGGGCTAGCTGTGGCCGAGATACTGAAGTCAGCCACCAGCCACCAGCCGCCATCTTGCCAACACCAAAACAAATACATGGGCCGGCCCAGGCAGTGGGTGGGTGTTGGCTGCTGGCATGTGATAGCCTATATTACCACCTACTACTACTATTAACACCTACTACTACTACTACTATTACCACCTACTACTACTATTACCACCTACAACTACTATTAACACCTACTACTACTACTAAACTTCCAACCTAGTGCATCGTCGAACCTTCCAAGTCATTTATTTACGGTGATACACAGACAACAGGTGTGTTGCGAGGCCGTACAGGTGTGTAGTGACAGGTGTCTTGAGAGGCCGTACAGGTGTGTAGTGACAGGTGTCTTGCGAGGCCGTACAGGTGTGTAGTGACAGGTCTGTTGCGAGGCCGTACAGGTGCTTAGTGACAGGTGTGTTGCGAGGCCGTACAGGTGTGTAGTGACAGGTGTGGTATATGTGGTAAAGCGAGAGAGGCTAAGAGTGCAGTGTTAGCCCCCGAGTGTTTGTGTGTCTGACCTAAAGAGCGAACGCGCAGTTCTCGTCCACTATAACGGCGTCAGCCCCGTACCGCCGCGGCCACGGGTACGGCACGGGCCACAGTGGTCCATAGAAGCTACTCTCGGGGATTACAGGAAGTTTAAATGAATCAAAAACCTTTGGCCTAATCAAAAAACCTTTCTTAATTAGGTATATTGAATTGAAAGTAGTTAGTTTCGTACACTGATTTTGAGTATTTTCGTACATACCTGGTGTCGTTTCGTAACTCTAGTAGTCAAGTTCAACTCTGAGCTGAGTGTACGAAACGACTATGGTTTCATATAGACTACGAAACAACTTTTGGTAATAATGGACGAGAGTTTCGCGGTCGTTTTCAGAGACATCAACTATTTGTTCTTGGCCTACAATAGGTGCTTGTTGCAATGGAGATAGTTTTATTTTGCGCAACCCCCCCCCAAAAAAAAAATAATAATAATAATAATGAAACCAAACCTAACCTTATAGGTTTTAATGAAACCTAACCTATCAATCAATCATTGGGGGCATACGCCGGGGGGCGCGTCGCCTCGCCCACCCTACGACGCCACTCCCGAGGGTCTCCACGCGCGAGTTCCCATGCAGGCTCCTTTCCCATACCAAGCAGCTCTTGACAAGAAACATCAACTTGCCCCAGCCACGAGCCTTGTGGGCTCCCCCTTGGCCTCCTCCACGCCGGATTGTCTCTTACAGATACAACCCGATGGGAAGGATCGGTTTCAGGGTAGCGTGCCACATGCCCATATAGCCGAAGTTGGCGCTGACGGACTATGCAGGTAATAGGCCTCGATTCAGTCTCACGGTGCAATCGCTGATTTGACACGTAATCATCCCAGCGATACCCCATGATTCCGCGAAGACACTTATTACCAAAGGCATTGATTCGTCTCTTCAAGTCACTATTTAGTGTCCATGTCTCACAACCATAGAGTAAGACAGGGATCACAAGCGATTTGAAGATCTGGATCTTTGTCCTCCTGCACAGGTACCGACAACGCCAAATACTCCCGCTGAGCGAGTCCATAACACCGTGGGCTATGCCAATCCGCCGTAAGACTTCTTGACGTGACCCGCCGTCATTATGGACTGCGCTACCAAGGTATGTAAAACTTTCCAAGGTCTCAATGTCCTCGCCACACGCATGAACAGACTGTACTGCTTCATCTAGTAAGTCTCCAAACACCTGGACCTTGGTCTTGAGCCAGGAGACCTCAAGTCCCAAAGGCTTTGCCTCCTCGTGCAGCGCCTCGAGAGCCATCACCAGGACCTCCAGCGACTCAGCAAAGATTACTGCATCATCGGCAAATACAAAATCAGTGATCTTGGTGTTGCCAACGGATGCTCCACAATCACTTTGATCTACAACCTTGTCCAATACCCAGTCCATACAAGCGTTGAAAAGTGATGGGGCAAGGACGCACCCTTGCCTCACTCCTGTATTCACAGGAAAGAAGCCGGATACACCTGCCCCACACTTCACAGCACTTTCAGTCCCAGAATACAGACCAGTTATCAAACCAATAGTCCTTGCAGGAATCCCTCGAAGTCGCAGAAGATCCCAGAGTGACTCACGATGCAAAGTCAAACGTCTTCTTGAGATCAACATAGGCTGCAAGCAACCCCTGTCGAAACTCACGTCGGCGTTCCACCAGGACACGAAGCGCTAGGATACGGTCCGTTGTTGACTTACCAGGCGTGAACCCAGACTGCTGAGGTCTCTGATGCTTCACCAGATGGCTGCGAATCCGTGTCAGCAATAGATGGGCAAGCACCTTGCCTGGTACGCTGAGCAGTGTAATACCGCGGTAATTGTTGCAGTCCTGACGGTCCCCTTTCCCTTTCCAGATAGGGACGACCAGCCCCCTTTTCCAGTCAGGAGGAATGGTACCTGATTGCCACACGGCAGTCAGGACAGCATGCAACCCGTGGATCATGGCCTCACCCCCAGGTTTAAGGAGCTCCGCACTGATATTACAAACACCAGCTGCCTTTCCACCCCTCAACTTTGCTACAGCCTCTCTGACTTCGTCAAGAGAGGGTGCGCTTTCGTCTATGGGAGGATCGGCATCCACTGCCTGTAACCCAGTGGTGTGAAGCTGCTCAGTTGGAGGGTCCACCGTGAACAACAGCCCAAAGTACTCAGCCCAACAAGCCATCTGCCCATCCATGTCCGACACGAGGCGCCCATCTGCTGTTCGAATAGCACTCGCCCGAGAAGGAGACTTGGACCTAGCTAACCTTAAAGGTTTTAATGAAACCTAACCTAACCTTATAGGTTTTAATAAAACCTAACCTAACCTTATAGGTTTTAATGAAACCTAACCTAACCTTATAGGTTGTAATGAAACCTAACCTAACTTTAACCACATAGTAAACTTTTTTTTCTTTTTTTTTCTCGCAAAATAAAGCTATCTTCATTAGAACAAGCACCGCTTATTAGGAAGCGCTATGATCATTTGTATCATAACCGCACTCAGGTCTGCTTCCGTTCCCCACTAATTGTTAACAAGTATAAAAAAATATACTTATATCTATATCTACCTATATAAAAAAAAGTATACCATATCCACCTATATATTTTTTTAACTAGTATACATAGGTGGATGACTGGAGTGGGTAGATGGATTAAGAGTGGATGGGCTGGGTGGGGAGTGGGTGTGGGTGTGGTGTGTGTGTGTGTGTGTGTGTGGGTGGGTGTGGGTGTGGGTGTCTGGGTGTGTGTGGGTGGGTGTGTGTGGTGGGTGTGTGGGTGTGTCGTGGGTGGTGTGGGTGTCGGTGTGTGGTGTGTGTGTGTGTGGGTGGGTGGTGTGTGGTGGGTGGGTGTGTGTGTGTGTGTGGTGGGTGCGTGTGTGTGTGTGTGGTGTTACTCACAGGTGGAAAGATTTGCCACTTCCAGGTCCTGGTCTGTTTGTACAGGACATAGCAGCACAGCTTGGCATGACGAGGCGATAACACAACCAGACAGCAACGCGAGCCGCAGAAACAAGGCTTTGTTTTGGTGTTGGCAAGATGGCGGACAGTTGGAACCAGTGCTGAGCCAGGCTTCTGCGATCCATGTTATATAGAGCAGTGGTAAGAACCCGTGACTTTGTATTGTTCAACTTTACAGTGTACATATATGTTACATATAATATATATTTATAATAGTATATTTTCTTACTCGATTCCTTGGCACTTACAATACTTATACATTACTTAAATCAGCAAGCCTTACTTAAAACCGTTCGAACACATTTATTCGCTACCACCTTAGATGACCTCTGGGCAGGGAAGCAAGCCTGCCCTGCCTGCCTGCCTTTTAGGATAGCCATTCATTGGCAATCAACCCCAACAGTGTCATTGACTCTGTAAGTTATTTGGGTTGAATCCTGTTACCTTTACCTTACCTTTTACCTACAAGACAGAAAAGGGTAACATAAAATGGTTTGCCGTGGTGGAATTCGATAAAGATATGTAATATAAGAGTGCCTTAAAGTAATGGACGAGTACATACTAATACACGTAAGGGGAGTGAACCAAGACGATGTATTGTGGAATAAGCATTGAACAATTGAGCGAAGCTTTGGACACAAGTGTAACGGTGAGTCAAAGTGAGAGAAAGATTGATTAATGCTGTTGTCGGTACTGACCTCACGACCCACACACAAAAGGCATGTTCAGCAGTTTCACTCGTCGTTAAACACTGTTCAATCCACATATACCCACCTTAAAATTCTCACTGCTCTGTATACAGAGCCATAAGGCAAATTTTAACATCCCTCCTGCATACATGTTTCTTGATTCAGCTGTTTTCAAGAGGCAAAGACGTTATAAGGCTGTTATCTGGAAGACGGACGAGTGGAAAAGACTTGAGTTGTTATAATGAAGACAGGCCCGCGAGTGGCATAACATATTGCCGAGTCCTGCATCTCCCTACTTCCGTTTACTCTACATCCCGGCCCCCGGCCAGCGCCCACAGCCAGTAAACTCGGGCAAAATTGCTTCCCAGCTGTGACACCCCCCTTGGAGGAACGCCCTTATTGCCTGCTGACTCAGCTGTGCGAGTGAACCTTGCCGTGCAGCGATTATAAGATTTTTTGTGAGTACAACAGCGTTAGCTGACACTAATGAGATGTATGTTTAATTATGCCACTTGTTTACAAAACAGTTAGTGGTGAGATAGAATTACTTTCACATTTCTTTTGCTTATAAAAGCCATGTGAAGGAATTTTAAATGATTGACTTGTCAGAATTTTTTTTTCTTTAGATGTTTAAAATTTGCTTACCTTTAAATGTTTCATAATTTCTTGTGATTCTTAAAAAATATGGTTCGTTCTCATATCATCCCTATATGTAATTCATTTTCATTTCTCCTTTTTAAATTTGCCTTTAATACACAGATGGGGGGATAGTATTTAACTTAATTAAAGTTTTACTTATGAATTATGGACTCTTCAAGTAAGTTAGAATGTGAGCTTTAATTTTACTCACCGAGGAACTTTGCTAGAAGTTTTAGCTTCTGACGAATTATTAATGACAGAAAATGGAAAGTTAACCTTTGTCTGAGGAATTAACTCTAATGTTGAGGAATGAAAGTCAACACCTCCGAGTACCTTCGGTTTAACAAAAAAAATTACCCAACTCCAACTCAGTTTTCTCCTCTACTACCAGATGTCTAATTCTAACACCATCCGTTGCAGGTAGTTATTCCAATACCCTGCCGAGGACTCTCCTCAGGCCACTGGAGTTATTAAGCCCAAGTTACTCTGCCAGGGAATACATTTAGTCTATGTAAGGATTTTTTAAAAAAACTAAAGTATTAATAATTAGCCACCCAGTTTTAAACTAGCCAACTGTTTTAGAAAGAGATGAGATGCGAGCTTTCTATTTTCAGATTTTTAGAAAAGGATAGTCCAAAAATGTTCATTGTAGAAGGAGACAGTTGAGTGTCATTGAGAACACGTGATTGTTGTCGGGAAAGGGTTTTGGTCGAGTAGATAGGTGAAGAATTGGGGTTTAGAGGCATTGAACAAACAAGGTTTGTTTTGACTTAATCAGAAATTATAGCAAGATCAGAAGTTAGGCGCTCTGTGGCACCCTCTCCGTGAAAAATTTTAGTTCCTGTTGATTCGGGTCTTTCTGTTCTGTCTATTTTATCTATCGTCTGCCTGCCTGGTCTGTCAGTCTTTATGTATATTCCTCTCTCTCTCCTCTCTCTCTCTTTCTCTCCCCCTCTCTCTCTCTCTCCCCTCTCTCTCTCTCCTCCTCTCCTCTTCTCTCCCCTCTCTCCTCTCTCTCTCTCCTCTCCTCTCTCTCCCTCTTCTCTCTTTTCCTCTCTCTCTCTCTCTCTCTCTCCCTCTCTCTCTCTCTCTCTCTCTCTTTCTCTTACGTAAAATTGAGTCCCTGCGCCACAAAATCGAGCACGGTCACATGTAGCCTTTGAACACGAGCCTCGAGTGCCGGGTCTATTTGGGTCCTCTTCATCACCGTTTCGTGTGTTGCGTCCTCGTCTGGTGACGGATACTTCAGCGCGCGGGTTGAACCTTAAAATCCATGATAATGTTTGATTTTATGTTTGATTTATGTTTCCCTAGTTTACGATATATTTCCTGTTTTTTTTTTTGTGCGTGTATGTATGTGTTTTCTTTTGGTGTGTGTGTTTTTATCTATTGACAGTCCCTACGCTAATGATAATGTTAATGTGATTGTAGTAATGATACATATAATAGTCATAATAGTAGTAATAACAATGAAAACAAGAATAACTAGAGATATTATCATAGAAAAAACAACAATGATAACAATAAAAACAACAATGAACCAGCCAGGGGTAAGAGAGATTGTAAGAATGAATAGAAAACACACACACATATAATATATATATATATATAATATATAATATATATATAATTATATATAATATAAAATTATATATGCGTGTGTGTGTGTGTAAAAGTTAAACTGATATTTGTATTCGGGGCTGTAAAGGCTCGCTGGCTAGTTGATAGGCAGAACGAGTGTGCCTGTTGTTTTGAGCAGAGAGGGAAGAGACGCGTTGGATAGTTCACGTTTGGCGATGCGGCTATTGTTTAAGCATCTATCTGCTCACAATATTCTTTCTGATCATCAGTACGGTTTTTCCCCGTAAAGGGCTATCTATCTACTGGCGATCTTCTAGCTTTTTCCCAACTGAAAACTTGGGCATCCTCCTTTGGGGTTTCGGTGAAACGTTTGCTTTTGCCCCTTTAAATATCAAAAGCTTTCGATAGAGTCTGCACAATTTTTTTATTTCCAAACTACCCTCATTCGATTTCTATCCTTCTCTCTACACCTTCATCAAAGTTTCCTTTCAAACCGTTTTGTTCTAAGTCTATCAATAGTAGTGTTTCCTCATGGTATTGTCCTATCACCCACTCTTTCTATTATTTTCATCAATTATCTTCTACATCTGAGGGCCCGGTTCACACTTCACTTTTTTGCTGTCTGTAGTCTACGTGCGGCTTGTCATCAGTGACTCACAGTACGTCACAGTGCGTCACTCCCTGCCTGTGTAGTGTGAACCAGGCTCAGCGCGACCCTCTGCTGGAGCAGTGATGACGTCACTGACCTTGAGAGACGCGCTTACCAGGCTCCCCTTATTCGGGGCTCCCAATTCTTTGTCCGGGACTGCGGGAGTGACGGGGTGACGTCATGTGACGTCACTGATCGCCACGCCCACGTAGACACGGACACCAAAAATTTTGTAGTGTGAACCCCGCCTAACTCAAAGCCCCATCCACTCCTACCTGAAGATTCTACCTGGATTTTCAACGTCGTTCATTAACGTCCAAGTCAACAGGAACTAAGTGATTCACGTAGAGTGCCACAGAGCGCCTAACTTCTGATCTTTTTATAATTTCTGATTGGGGCAAAGCAACCTTGCTTTGTTTTAAAGCCTCAAACAAATCCAATTTCTTTACCTATCTACCCCACAAAACCTACCAGACAACTATCCCCTCTTCTTCAAAGACACTCAACTGTCCCCCCTCTTCTACAAAAAATGAACATTCTTGGACTATCCTTTACTAAAATCTGAACTAAAAATCTCACATCTCATCTCTTGCTAAAACAGCTTCTAAGAAGTTAGGTGTCCTTGGCGTCTGCGTCCTTTTTTGTTGCTCCCTCCCCGTTTCTTGTTCTGTACGGGGCCTTATCCGCCCATGTATGGAGTATGTCTCACATGTTTGGGGGGGATCCACCCATACAGCTCTTCTAACAGGGTTGAGTCAAAAGCTTTTCGTCTCTTAATTCCCTTCATCTGTTTATCAAACTTTAAATCATCGCCACAAGTTGCTTCTCTTACTATCTTCTACCGTTATGTTCATGCTCACTGCCTTCTGAAATGCTAACTGCATGCCTCCCCCCTTCCCGCGGCCTCGCTGCACAAGACTTTCTACTCATTCTCATCCCTTTCTGTCCATCTTCCTAAGGCAAGTGTTAATCAGTATCTTCACCCTTTCATCCCTTTCATTTGGGAAACTCTGGAACTCTCTTCCTGCTTATATTTTCCCACTTTCCTACGACTTAAATATTTTTTAATAGAGGAGTGACAAGACACCTCCCGAACTAGATTGGCCTTCCCCCCCTTTTTATATTCTCTTACTGTCTTCTTTAAAAGGGATTGGTACTAAATGGGGTTTTAGTTACCTTTTTTTCCCTTGGCCATTCCTTTGTGATGTTAAAAAAAAAAGTAAACTAGGATGCAATGATTAAAATTGAGTCCTGCAGAGATAAGGGAGTTTTCTACAGCTAAAAGAATTTAACAGTGTGGAGAGTGAAAAAATTGCTAGTTATGAGATATGGAGTGATCATATACTGGCGGGGAAACAAAGCAAGTCGTAGTAAATGAAGGTGGTGTTACCAGGATGCCAAAGGAAGAATATTCTGAGGGCAGCTGACGATGAATGGGTCATCAGGGCGTTGTCAGGGCAACCTCGTTGGTGAAGAATAAATTTGCTTGGCCTGGACTACATGACATTAAAAAGTATGTGACAAAGTGTAAAGTGTATGCCATGGGAAAGGAGGAGGGTATGCGGGCAAAGACCAAGCTGGAACTGGGGGTGACGGATGTATTTAGCAAATATGCCCTGGCTTTCCCCACACAAATCAAAGGAAAGCAGGGTTGGCAAATGTTTTATTTGGAAAGGTTTTTAAAATGGGGCCCCTGGGTGTCCAAGAGGTTGAAACGCGATCAGGGTAAATTTTTGAGTTTGGGTTGATTGATTAAATTTTTAAGGCGCCGCAACTTTGGGGGGTTATTGCCCGCCTCCCTTACAAAAGATGCTTTGAAAAGGTAAAACAAAAAAACAAAATTAAAAAAGATAAAAAAAAAATATTGAAAATTCGAAATACAAAAGAAAAAGGGAGTACTTTAAAAAAACAATCATAATTTTAATATTAAAAACTCAAACTTGTTGAGAAGGCCACCCCTTCTAAATAAATTTTGGGCCCTTCATTTTCCCGGAGAGAAACCCCTCTCTCCCAATCCCAGGGAGGGGGTGGTAAGCACCGCCAAACCCGGAAAAACCCCGGGGAAAAAAAATTTTTGGGCACACGTGGGGTTCCCCAAGACGGGGACACTAAACCGGGAAAATTCCCGCACATTTAAAGGGGGAAACCAAAAAATCATCACGGGAAAGGGAAAGGGGGGCCCCCCTCCATGGGAACCCTTTAGTTAAAAGTGTGACCATACGGAAATCGTGCCAAGGCAGTCCCCCCCTCTTCGGGGAGACCGCAGTAGCCCCAAAGTCCCCCCGATATTTTGGGGGATGGTGCGCATTTTTTATTTTGCCCATAGAAATCCAACTTTCCCTTCCCCAACTGTTGTAAAATGTTTCAGGGAAATTGCCGAGCGTGGGTCCGTAGCCGGCACTGAAAAAAGGGGAAATAGAGCGGGTTTCTTTTAGCTGCAATTTTGCCAAGGCATCAGTTTCCCCTCATTCCCGGGCAACACCTACATTTCCGGAAACCCAAAAAAAACTGACCGCCCGGGCCTCGCCTCTTGAGCAGTTAAACCCCATTCCAGGATGGCATTGACCAGGGGAATGGGGAGAGTTAAAATTCCCTAGGGGATTGAAATCACTAAAAGAATCACTAAAATTTGTAAAAAAAACCATCCGGAAGGGTAAAAAAAATCATAGAGCATTAAAAAAGCACTTATTTCCCCCCTTAAAAAAACAGTTTAAAACCTTTGGAAGGCTGACGCCTTTGAAAAAAACGATGGGAATACGACACCCGTATCCAACTCCTACGTCTGTTTTTGGGAAACCATCATTAAGATGGGGAAACCGAACCCCGGGATGTGTGAAAAAGGGGTCAAAAAACGGGGCACCCCCTTCAGCCTGAGGGGGTTAAGCCCCTTTTTTGAGAGGGGAAAGGGTTTTTTGCAAAAGTACACTTCTGGGAAAAAGCCATGGACCGACTGTCTTTGGCCTTTTTGCGGGCGAGACCCGGGAAAGGCAAAGGATACGTCTCCATAATACCTGTCAATGGGAAAACCAAGGGGCTTTGGTAAGTTTCCCTTCGGCCCATGGAAAAATTTTGCGATCCTAAATCAAAAGAAAGCACGGGGGCAAGCTTTTTGAGTCGGGAGGCGTTGGGGGCAATACCAACATTTTAACAGGAGGGACGGGCTTTTGAAAAATCAAATTTTGGGGGGACACCAGCATCCCCCAAATAATTTTGGAAATGGGGAAGACCTAAGGGGCCCCCGGTTTTCCCAAGAGGGAAAACCCAGCTTTAAATGTACCGAATCCACCCACCGCAGCCCGAGGGGGTGGGGCAGGGAGTACACTTCACATCCATATTCAACTTCGAAAGGATAAGTGAGCGGTGAAGATAGGGGAGTGTAGCGCGATCAGCCCCCCGGGGCTGGTGGGGGCGAGAGGACTTTCAGTAATCCATGGTCCAGAGACGTCATCTTGAGGGGCACAAAAAGGTGGGAAACCCAAGTCATTCTATTTAAAAAAATGAGTCCAAAAAACCCCCGGGCCCTTTTCCCCTACATGGTTTTTCTCTTCCCGTAAAAAATGTGGGTCGGGGGTCGGGATGAACCCCAGGGGTTTCTGAAAAAATAAACCCACTCCAGTCTTCTTTGGGAAGAAAACCTGAACCCCACGATTCGTCCCCCATTCAAAAAATTTATCAATGCAATTGAAGTCTTTTTCTCTGAAACCCGCCCTCCGGGAAGCAGAAAAAGAGATTAAATAAATCACCCCGAAATTCTAACAATCCCTCGGGCAGTAAATCAAAAATCCCATTGAGGGAAACAGCGAAGAGCTACACTCAAGACGCAAACCTTTGGGGATCCCAAACCGGGAAAACCCGGGTTTTTCAAAAGACAGTATGTTGCCAACTCGAATTTCAAAAACCCCGGGTTGGCTAGGAAACTCTGGAGAACACAGGAAAACGACCTTTTAAACCCGAACTCATACAGAGATTGAAATATACCGTGTCTCCAAGCCGTTTTCCAAAGCCTTTTTAAAAGGTTTCGAAAAATTGGTCACATGGTGTTGTCGAGAGGCAATGCCCCGCATATGGATGACTCAAAGGGAAATAAGCGCTTCCGTAGTAGAGGGGTTTCTTACAAATCCACACTGGGGAAACGGGAAAAAAAAGTTTTTCCCGTTCCAAAACCATAAAATTCGACTATTTACCTTTTTTTTTCCCGAATAACTTCCCACACAATAAGTTAAGGATTGGGCCAAATTTTTTCTTTGGGTATTTTGAGTGGTCCTTCCCATCTTGGGGATCGGGATCCCCCCCCCGCCACCCCCAGCTACTTGGGAAGGGGCCCCTTCAATCCAGATCCTATTTAGATGCTCAACAAGAAACCCTAGAGCCCCCTCTCGTAGATGACAGAGCATCGCAATGGTACATCATTTTTGGCCCCGGGGGAAAGTGTCACCCGCAAACCTTCAGGGTTTGGGACATAGCTCACGGGGGTGTAAAAAGGGAACATTGAAAGATTCCCCGCCTCGGGTAAAAATCTAGGGGGCCCTCTCTTTTCTTGTCCCCCAGTCGTTCCCTGGGGCATTTGGGAGACCAAAGGGCCCTTTCCCCTGCGCCACTGACAAAAAATTTGGGAAAAAATTTTCCTCTCTACGTCAAGGGATCTGCCACAGGGTCTCCATTAATCGAAAAACCTGGGGGGGGAGGATGGGAAAACTTTTTTTTCATTTTCCTCACCTTTCCCAAACCTTGGCCCCAACCCGGGGGTTGGGATGCCCCAGATCGTACTTATATAGCCCTCCAAGGGGAGTGACAAAGCCTTTTTCATACCCGTCGGTATCTAGCTCTTGACCTTGAAAAAATTTTTTTTAGGTCTACTGAATTTGGGCCCCGCGAAATGTTTTTTTGCGTCTCCCCAGGGCCCGGGAGTAACGCCTCGCTGCCGTCAGTCCTGTTCCACCAGGGAAAACGGTGGGCCAAGAAAGATCGATGTGGGGGGGTTTTGCTCACGAGGGCTGCAAAATTTTTTCCCGAGACCCCAAAGTAATCTACGGCCTCATCTTTTTTTGGAAAGTCATCTATAGGGGAGTTCAAAAACACAAGCCTTTTTGAAAGCCCTCCCGCCCTGAAACGAGAGAGGCACCTTTTTGGGGAGACTGGGGAAAAGGGGCGAGGACATTTGCTTTAAGTATTTAGGGGAAAATGGCCACTTCCCCCCGAAGGGGAATCGGCCACCTCCCTGAAAAGGGCCCGAGGGCGACCTGGGGACTGCGGAGTGATAGGTAAATGAAATCAATTTTTCCCCGTCTGAAAAGGGAAAAATTTTGTTGGTTTCTCCCGTGTTTAATATATTTGGGTTTTGTTGCCATCTATAAGGGGTTTACGAGAAATCACCGCGACGTTTTTCGGGGTGGAATCCCCCCCAGAAAATCCGCCCATTCATGTCCCCAAAGGAAAAAAAAAGGGAAAGGGGAAGCTGGGATAAGATCCTCAAGATCTTGGAGAGGAAAGGGTCGCCCTTTTTGGAGGCAGAAAAAATTGAGCAACAGTGTGGGCCCTTGGAAAGATGGATACACCTGCACACCTGCAAGGGTTTGGTTTTGCAGCGGGATGACTTAAGGGGACTCCGACGGGGTAAAGGCCACAACCACCACTAAAGCCCCCCAACCTGCTGGAGGTGGTGTTTTGGACAGGTAAAAAACCTTCGGGAAAGGGGAACACCTTCCCTGCCCAAATCATTTTTTCTTGTAAACAGATAATTTCTTTTTCGGGGGCCCAAACTCTTTGATGAGAGGACTAGTTCCTCCCAATTTGCAAAGTAATCCCGAATATTCCTTGGGGATTGGGAAATTTTATTTTTGTGCGTGAAGATGATGCAGAACCCCTTTCCCGGGTTTAAAAACCCCTGCGCCATTTTTAAAAACCCAGCATCTTTTTTTTTCTGTGTTTTGAAGATGGTAAACTACTTTTTTTTGTACATTCCCAGATGTCGGTTTTGGGGCTTGCTTTCTCCCGGGGGAATCGGGGTTCTCATACGAGGACCCGCGGCAGTAGTAAAACCGTTAAAGGGCCCACCAAAAATGCAGATTTCTTTAAAAGAAAAATTTACCCTTCTAGGTTTTTCTGATAGCTCCCCCCACGAGGGTCTTAAGAATTTTCGTATTTACATGGCTATAAATACTTTGTTTTCCCCCTATTTTTTTGAAACACCTTTGCCATCAGCGTGCTTTTAGCTGAGTCGCAGCCCCCCTTCAGGGGGGGGTAACAGGGGGATTTATATTAGGAAATCACCCTCATTTTCTCCCCCCCCCCATCAGCAGGTTATCTTTACCAAGTCCCCCTCCCCCTCCTGCTCAGCCAAAATTTATTTTTTTAGCCGGAGGGGCCCCACGATCTAAGGGGTCTTGGAAATGCGAGTTCGCTTCTGAGCTTCCCTTTTTTTTAGGATGGGGTTTTGGGGGGCCTCTTAGAGGAGGGAAATCCCCCATTGTCATTTTTTCCCGTGTGCGGCAAGGCACTTTCACGAGAGGTTGGGTTTGGGGGCTCCTTATGAAGGAGTCAGCAGACTCCACAGAATCACACGGCAGTAGCGAGAACTTATTCTTCAAATTTGGGGTGGATGGGTTAGGTTTAAGAAAGTGGTGGTTTGGGAAATCAGGAGGCTGATTAAAAAACGTTTAGAAGAAACGCAGCCATTTGCGGATGCGTAGTTTCCCGCTTCCTTTCCCCCCCTGCTTTTCTGTGGGGAAAATTCTCTTCTTTTGGCGCCCCCCCGACCCGATAAATTGGGGTTTTGGGCCAAAAAAAAGGATGTTCCCTTTTTTCTAATTTATTAAATCCCCCCCACTTCGGAACTCGGTGGGTGATCAACCGGGGTGGGAAGCAGTAGGGAGTTGACGTACAGTCCTGGGGGCATGGGGACCCAACCCCCGAGCATCACCCCCAGCGAGGAGGGGGTTTACCCAAATTTTTTTTTACCCTGCCCAAAACTGTAGCACTCATACACTGCCCTAGGGCCCCCCCCCCCGAAAAAAGGGTTTTTTTTCCCCGAGAGACGGGGGGCCGATCCTTATGGAAAGGGGGGGAAATTTTATCCCCTAGCGGGGATAATGATCAAAGTTTTTTTGGGTTCCCCTACCTTATAGACCTGGTTTTGAACTCCTTTTTCCCGGGGACAAATTTTGGTATTTTTGCCTCCGAAAATCAAAAAAGGTGTAATTGTAAACTACCCTTTTGGGTGGGATTTAAAATTTGGATTGGGTTTTATGGGTTTAAAAAACTGTTTTTCGGTGTGGGCAAAGTGGAAGAGGGATCCAGCCTGATTAAAGGGCCTTGGGTCGGGTTAGAACTCCTCTTCCAACCCCTTTTTTAAAGGTTGGGGCCCCCCCCGGGGTCATTCCAATTTCTTTTTTCCCAAATAAACCCCGCCGCAAGGGAAAAAATTGCCCCCACTTTCCTTATAATACCCCCGTAAACCCAAATAGGGGTAGGGCTATGGCACGGTGGAGTAGATGTATTAGGTTTTTTCCCCAAAAGTGTGGGGGATGTATTTATCAGGGCCGTCCCCCCAACATTTACAGAGCGAAAAGATTTTGGCTCTGTAAAGTCCCCGCTCCAATTTCCATCTTTTTTGGCTTCCTCATAAACAAGGAACATCATTTTGCTTTCAGCAAAATTTATGTAGCCCCCTATTTGATTTTCCATTGGGCATCATAAATTTAAAACGGATGCGGGAACCACAAAACCCTAACCCCCAAAATATCATGTAAACTCTGTATGACAAGGCCTGGGACAAAATTGGACAGAAGCAAGGGGGTCCAACGTAAAGTGCCCCCTTTGGGGCCCGGCTCGTCTCTCAATCCCTGTCTGCGTCCCTTGAAAGCGGGGACCGCCCGACCGGGGGGGCTGAGGAAGGGAAAGGGGGGGCTGGGCCCCCTTCGTGCCCGTCGGGCCCCGGAAAGGGGCCAGGGGTGGGGAATGTGAGAGGATTTTAATGAGAGAAGTCGGGTCAAGCGGACGTCCGGGAGAGAGGCAGGCCCGGGGGAAAATTAAATTTTTGACTCATAAAAATAAATTTCTTCACTTCGCCCCCCCCCCCCCCACGGAGCCCAACGAGGGGAAGCTGTTGTTTGGGGAGGAAACCCCCACCCAACAGCTCCAGGGGTAAGGGAAATAAAAACCTTTGGTTTTTCCTATTTTGTGTGGGGAGCCCCCGGGACCGATGCGGTGCCCACCCCGGCAACCCCCGCTTGGCCCCCCGCCCCAAAGGGATGACCACCGTTGGGTCCAGCGGGCCCCCCACTGGACCCTTTCCCCTCCCTTTCCCCCAAACCCCCCCACCAAAGAAAAGGGGGTTCCCACCGAAGGGAACTACAACCCGCCCCCCCCCGGGGACTCAAAATTCCAGATAGAGGGGCCCTGTGGGAAAATACAGGGTGCCACGCACGGCTAACCGTGGGAGGGGGAGCGTGAAAAAAAGGAAGAAGAAGCGTGAAAACGGAAAAAGAAGGGGGCTCACCGGGCCTAGATCGCCCTAAAAAGGAGGAAAAAAGGGGGGGGACCCTAAAGGGGACAAACCCCGGAAGGCCCCCACCTCCCCGTTTACAGGGGGGAGCGCTTTGGGCCCCCGAGGCCAAAGGGCCCCCGAACCCAACAATGGCAAGGCCCGGCCGGGCCCAAATGGTTTCGCCGTCGACCACGCTTCAAGCCCCGCCACCAGGACAAAAATGACTCCCCACAGCGGGAAACTTTTGAGATACATCTGATACAGTGCAAGTACTTAAAGTGGCAAAAATCCAGGACTACCCCCCTATACTCCCCCAGGAAATTTGGGGGTTTGGGGGAGGGGTTTTAATTGTGCCTTAATGGGGTACGGCTACCCTTTTAGGGAGCAGCGGGAAACATTTGCTCAGGCACTTGTCCGCTTAAAAAGCCATTTATAATAAACAAACACCCCCAATGCGGTCACGGGGGTTTTTTCCCCCCTCACTATCAAAATTTTTTGGGGTAAACCCCCTTTTTTCCACTAGATAGGTTCACGGAGGCCTGAGGATGCATCTCCCCCCCCATTAGTGGGTCAGAAAACTTAAAAAGACCCCGGAAGAGGCAGCTTTGGAAAGAGGGAAAGGGTAACATCGGGCAATAACCCTGAAAGCAAACGTTGGAAACGGGGCAGGAACAGGGTATGGGGGAAAGCACTAAATCTGGCCCGGGGGTTTGCTGGGGGGACCATACATTTGGGGAGGAAAAAGATTCATCCTTTTTTTTTCACAAGGGATGGGAGGTTTTTGGGGGGTTTTTTGGTTTTTTTTTTGGTGGGGAAATTTTTTTTGGGTTTTGGGAAATTGGGGAGCGATTGCTGAGGCCCAAAAGGGAAAATGAAAAATCTTTGGGGATTGGCTGTGGTGAATGTGTTCCCGAGGGCATGCACACCTTGTGGGGGGGTTGAGTGTGGGGTTTAAACAAAATGATATTTTTAATTTCGCGGGTGGAAAGGCTCGCGTTTCTAGTTGATAGCAGAAAAAAAAAAAAGGGATAGGGTCTCCTTTTTTAAAATATATATATAATTTTATAAGGGGGAACAGTAAATTTAAAAGGGGGTTTTTTGTGGGGACTTAAAACAAAACTTTTTTGGGACTTGTTTTGGGAAAAGGAAGAGTGTGAAGGGAAAGGACCCAAGCCTTTATTGGAGCTCCAAGAAACGACCAGAAACGGGGTTTTCCCCGCATCTCCCCTAAACGGCAACCCCTGAAAAATCTGAAAACTGGCGGGGTACATACTTTTGAAACTCTAAAAAAGAAACATAAAATTCCACAGACTGTTTTCACAGAAAAAAAACAAAGTTGTCATAATGCACGCGTTGGGAAAATAGAGAATATAAATAGGAAATGGAAAAAAATGGAAATGAATAAGAAGAACAATGTTTTTAAAAGGGCCCGAGGGGAAATAACGTGGTGAGGGTTTTGTGCCTTTGGGGGTTTTCCCGCTGAGTTAAAGAGTTACAGTCGTTTTGGGGTAGAATGTGGGAAAAATTTCAGGCGACTGCAAAGGAAAGAAAAAAGGAGAGGCTGAGAGGGTTTGGGGCCTTTTCGGTGATGTAGGATCTGTGTAAACGTGATCCCGATAGAACAGGAAAGGGAAATGGAATCTCTAGTTTTTCCCTCTATTTCCCCCTTTTTTTAAAAGGGAAAACCCCCCGATCCAAAGACTTTTAAACCATATTCCCAAGGGTTCCAAACTAAAGATAAAAATCAAGACAGTATCGCGGGGACAGGTGTAACCCTCCGGTGGGTTGTGGCGCGAGCAGCAGGGGTTGGGACGAGAGGACCTTATTAGCTTTGGGGTTTTCCTGGAGGGGGAGTCCCGTGTAGACAAAACCAAATTCATCGACCACAAAACCCTTAAACGAGCCCGAAAGACCCCAAAGGGGGCGAAGGCGGGGATGAAAGGCCCGGGCTGTCGCTCACCACCAAAAACTAACACGTTCCATGACACTTGTCTGACTGCGGGCAATGATTGTTTAGACCTGATTCACCCGGGGAACATAGAATTTGATGCCTGATATATTAAAACATTTTTTTAGGTAAAAAATAGGTCGCTGATTAAAAATTTTGCCATCAGTTTTTTTCCATCAGCTCTGGTTACGGGGTATGATATACCCCTAACGTTATGGGAAACAAAAACCGGGGGGCACAGGGAATCACGGATCTTGTTTTTTTCCGGGGTATGCAGTAATCTTTTCTGAGTCGCTGGGGGGTTTCCCGGTATGGCTTTTCGAGGGGGATGCCGAGGGGGCAAAGCCTTTGGGACTTGAGGGCCCCCCTTTCCAAGACCAAGGGCCCCGGTGGGTTTTGGGGGCTTACTAGATGAAACGGGACAGTCTGTTCATGCGTGCAGCGAGGACATTGAGATCTTGGAAAGTTTTACATACCTTGGTAGCGCAGTCCATAATGACGTCGGGTCACGTCATTAAGTCTTATGGCGGATTGGCATAGCCCACGGTGTTATGGCTTCGCTCAGCACGAGTATTTGGCGTTGTCGGTACCTGTGCAGGACAAAGATCCGGATCTTCAAGTCGCTTGCGATCCCTGTCTTACTCTATGGTTGTGAGACATGGACACTAAATAGCAACTTGAAGAGGCGAATCGATGCCTTTGGTAAAAGGTGTCTTCGAAGAATCATGGGGTATCGCTGGGATGATTACGTGTCAAACCAGTGATCGCACCGTGAGACTGAATCGAGGCCTATTACCTGCATAGTCCGTCAGCGCCAACTTCGGCTATATGGGCATGTGGCACGCTACCCTGAAACCGATCTTTCCCACCGGGTTGTTCTGTAAGAGACAATCCGGCGTTTAGGAGGCCTAGGGGGCGACCACCAGGCTCGTGGCTGGGGCAAGTTGATGCTTCCTGTCGAGAGTTGCTTGGTATTAGAAGGGAGCCTGCATGGGGACTCGAGCGCGGTGACCCCCGGGAGTGGCGTCGTAGGGTGGACGAGGCGACGCGCCCCTTCGCGTATTCCCCCAATGATTGATTGATGATAGTGGTATGATATCTTCTGTATGACCAGGGAGATTGTATTTTGCTCGTCAGTCATATTAATCTTAGGGTTACCTCAAAACTATACTTAATGATTGCAAGAATAGGTAAATAACGGGTTAACGATAATTAGAATGACGAAAATAGTTAACCTTAAGTTAACCTTCATCGCTGCACACTTTTTTGAGAAAAATTACCCAATACCCCGATAATATACCTGCGTGCGTGCATGTGGGCGAGACCCACCTGCAGGGCCTGACTGACGGCGCGGGAGATCTGGTGATGCGGTGTTGCGTTGCGAGATACAGAGTTGTGGCCGCCTACCGCAACCTGGAAGAGTCCAACCAGAGAAGTGGTGACGTCACACCATAAGGATACCACCCGCTCCGCTCCCCGTACAAGTTTACCTACCTAATATAATGTTTATCAGTATAAAAGATATACTGTTATCTTCGGAAATGTTTGTTCTATAATATTATCAAATAAAAAACCGTAAAACACACAAAGAAAATGCCATTACGAGACTTTCAAGAAATAGGCATTAACTTAAACTCTTCGCCATTTAATATCTTGCTCGCAAACATTTTACATGGAGAATATCAATAGATGCGGAGTTTAAGTAGCTTTCCATTGATATATTTCGTTTAGTGATAAATGAATTAGCGACATGCATAAATTAGCGTTAACTAAATATAACAAATCATGAAATCGGGTAATTTCCTACCTAATATATGTTTATCATATAAATATATACTGTTATCTTCGGAAATTTTGTTCTATAATATTATCAAATAAAAACAGTAAACACACAGAATCATTATGAGACTTCAGAAATGCATGAACTTAACTTCGCCATTATATTTTGTGAAACTTTTACATGGAAAAATAAACGGATTTATTAGCTTTCCATTGATATATTTCCTTTTCTGATAAATTAATTAGAACCAT
>JACEEZ010022492.1:10000-15000 GCA_016584305.1 Chionoecetes opilio
CTCCTCGCTAACCCTTAATACCACGCACTACTCCTACTCCTCTCGGGCTGAACATAAAACTATACTCGCCGCACGTTAAGTTGGCGAAAATGTAGCCCCTTCACTCCCCCCTTCCGAACACACGGGATTGGCTGAGGTGTTGGGTGTTGGGTGAGAATGCCTGACTCCAAGTTCCGCCCTAAAGCCCCAACACCCAACACCTCAGCCAATCCCGAGCGTTCGGAAGGGGGGGTGAAGGGGACACATTTTCGCCAACTTAACGTGCGGCGACTATACACTTCCATTTCAGCTTGTGACGCCGCTCTACTGTTAAGAATCCTGGTAGTTCCCTTACTCATGTATTTCCTTACTTTAAGAATGATGTGAGAGGGAACCAATGCATGGGACATTTTGTGTATAGATTATATTATCCCGCACTCTTCCTATTCTCTGGTGTTATTTCTTTATAGGAACGTCAGTGTGATGGTCTGAAGGGTTGATAGGCATTCCCATAGCTGCGTTTTACTCTCATAAGAACATAAGAAGTCCTTTTTTACATTGTTTACATCTCAAAGGACTGGCCAAGGAAAACAAGTAACAAAAAAGCCGCTCAAGCTATCCTAGATCTGAACCTATCTAACAGGAACCTATTGCTGCTGTTGCTTGTCCTTGCTACAGCCTCTTAACAACATTTTTTGTTCTTTAATCCATTTGTCTTGAATTAAAAAGCTGTTACGGAGTGAAGTCAATTAAAGCATCACCTAACCTAACCTATCTAGCCTAACCTAAGCTAACCTAGCCTAACCTAACTAAACCTAACCTTCAAGTCTTAGCAATATATATAATTTCAAAACGAATCCAAAAGCTGTTATGAAATGGAGGCAATGAAATCATCACACCTAACCTTTAAGCCTTAGCTATAGATACAATTTCACAACACTGGATCAGAGAAGAACGTTTTTTGTCTTTAATCCATTTGTCTCCTTGAATACAAAAGCTGTTATGGAGGGGAGTCAACTTAACAATCAAAATTTACCTTCCTCAAGTCTTCCATTTTACTATTACAACACTGTTTTACTATTCTAAGCTATTTTACACTGAACACTTTTACTATTAACACATTTAATATTTTATAGCAGTTGGACAAACAGAGGCAGTTACTATAGTCTCCCTTCCCTGCATACCTTCTTTCCCTACTACCTACCTTCCTTGCTACTTACAACCTACTTCCTTGCTTACTACTACTTCCTACTACCTACCTTCCTTGCTACTTACTACCTACTTCCTTGCTTACTACTACTTCCTACTACCTACCTTCCTTGCTAATTACTACCTACTTCCTTACTTACTACTACTTCCTACTACCTACCTTCCTTGCTAATTACTACCTACTTCCTTACTACTATTTCCTACTACCTACCTTCCTTGTTACTTACTCCCTACTGCCTTACTTACTACTACTTCCTACTACCTACCTTCCTTGCTACTACTACCTACTGCCTTACTTACTACTACTTCCTACTACCTACCTTCCTTGCTACTACTACCTACTGCCTTACTTACTACTACTTCCTACTACCTACCTTCCTTGCTAATTACTACCTACTTCCTTACTACTACTTCCTACTACCTACCTTCCTTGCTACTACTACCTACTGCCTTACTTACTACCACTTCCTACTACCCACCTTCCTTGCAACACCCACGGAATCGTTGCTGAGAACACGGCAGTACTTGCAACACAGATCAAGGCCTCTTTATATTGTGTCTCTTTGCTGTTATGAGCACACACAAGGCACTGACGCCTCCTTGCAATGTTCTCTTTCTCTTCTTTTTTCTCTCCCTCTCTTCTTCTCTTTCTCTCCTCTTTTTTTTTTTTCTCTCTCTCTCTCTCTCTCTCTCTCTCTCTCTCTCTCTCTCTCTCTCTCTCTCTCTCGCTCTCGCTCTCGCTCTCGCTCTCGCTCTCGCTCTCTCTCTCTCTCTCGGCGGCGCATTCTCGAGCATTTTTCGTGGCCGTAACATTACTTCTCATAGCGGCCACTGCCTTGCCTTTGTCGCGGCGGTGTGACGCTGGTGGCTGCTGTCTCTCCCTCCCTCTCTCTCGCTCTCCTCTTCTTCTGTATTTACTAAGCGTTAAGGTTTTATCACTGGTTTCCCTTTATTCCTTCTCTTTTATTTGCGATATTATATTCAGTATTTACTAAGCGTTGAGGTTTTATCCCTGGTTTTCCTTTATTCCCTGTTTTATGTACGCTATTCCGTGTTTTTATTATCTTGTTGGCTTTGTTATTATAGCAGGTGTATTTCTTTTCCTTTATTTGTATCGCTTTGAAGTTTCTTCCCCATGGTTTTCCTGGCTTACCATTTGTTCTTTATTGTATTCTGTTTTGTACATCTTGTAGGCTTTGGTTATCACAGCAGGGGGAAAAAAGCAGTATTTTCCTACTATTTAAAATAAGGTGATGCTGTTATAAGACAATGCTAGGTGGTTATTATAGTGGTTATTATAGTTTTATATTATTATAGTGGTTATTATAGTTATATATCAAGTATAGACGTCCAGCCTCTGGCCCCTTTGTTTTAGGCTCAGTTCTTGCGGCTGGAACGTGACAGCGAGCCACGTTCCAGCCAATTAACTCATTACGTGAATTACTCATTAAGGGCTTGTTTTACGCAAACAATGTGGCACACAGACCCCCACTGATTTGGACAGCACTACTTGGATGTCGAGTTTCAGCTCAATCCGACAATAATTAGGAGTAATTTACGCTAATTACTCATTAAGTGCTTGTTTTAAGCAAAAAATTTCTTCCCACGACCACCATTGATTTTGACAGCACTACTGGCATGTCAAATTTCAGCTCAATCCGACAATAATTAGGAGTAGTTATACACTTTTTGGCGGAAACTTGGTTCCACGGGTCTTATGGTAAGCGATTTGGTTATCACAGCAGGGGGAAAAAAGCAGTTTTTTCCTACTATTTAAAATAAGGTGATGCTGTTATAAGACAATGCCAGGTGGTTATTATAGTGGTTATTATAGTTTTATATTATTATAGTGGTTATTATAGTTATATATCAAGTATAGACGTCCAGCCTCTGGCCCCTTTGTTTTTAGGCTCAGTTCTTGCGGCTGGAACGTGACAGCGAGCCACGTTCCAGCCAATTAACTCATTACGTGAATTACTCATTAAGGGCTTGTTCTACGCAAATAGTTTGTTGTACAGACCCCCATTGATTTTGACAGCACTACTTCGGTGTCGAATTTCAGCTCAATCCGATAATAATTAGGAGTAGTTTACGCTAATTACTCATTAAGGGCTTGTTTTACGCAAAACATTTCATCCGACGAACCCCATTGATTTTGACAGCACTACTTGCATGTCAAATTTCAACTCAATCCGACAATATTTAGGAGTAGTTATACACTTTTTAGCGGAAACTTGGTTCCACGGGTCTTATGGTAAGCGACAGCGAGCGAAGCTCGCTGCCAATTATTATAGTGGTTATTATAGTTTTATATCAAGTATAGACGTCCAGCCTCTGGCCCCTTTGCTTTTGGCTCTGTTCTTGCGGCTGGAACGCGACAGCGAGCCACGTTCCAGCCAATGAACTCATTACGTGAATTACTCATTAAGGGCTTGTTCTATGCAAAAAGTTTGTTTAACAGACCCCCATTGATTTTGACAGCACTACTTGGATGACGAATGTCAGCTCAATCCGACAAGAATTAGGAGTAGTTTACGCTAATTACTCATTAAGGGCTTGTTTTACGCAAACAAATTCTTTACACGACCCCCATTGATTTTGACAGCACTACTAGCATGTCAAATTTCAGCTCAATCCGACAATATTTAGGAGTAGTTATTGACAGCGAGTTCGCTCGCTGTCGCTTACCATAAAGGCTGATTCACACTGGCGTTTTTTCGGCATTTTTATCTGACGAGAAGGGGTCTGGGTCATGGGCCTGGTGTCATGAACGCAATAGGTTTTCAACAAAAATCACACACCGATCGCTCGGTCTTTCAAGAGACCGACTTCTCGTCAGATAAAAATGCCGAAAAAACGCCAGTGTGAATCAGCCTTAAGACCCGTGGAACCAAGTTTCCGCCAAAAAGTGTATAACTACTCCTAAATATTATCGGATTGTACTGATATTTGACATGCAAGTAGTGCTGTCAAAATCAATGGGGGTCGTCGGAAGAAACTTTCTGCGTAAAACAAGCCCTTAATGAGTAATAAGCGTAAACTACTCCTAATTATTGTCGGATTGAGCTGAAATTCGACATGCAAGTAGTGCTGTCAAAATCAATGGGAGTCTGTAGAACAAACTTTTTGCATAGAACAAGCCCTTAATGAATAATTCACGTAATGAGTTAATTGGCTGGAACGTGGCTCGCTGTCACGTTCCAGCCGCAAGAACTGAGCCAAAAGCAAAGGGGCCAGAGGCTGGACGTCTATACTTGATACACTTTTTGGCGGAAACTTGGTTCCACAGGTCTTATGGTAAGCGACAGCGAGCAAAAGTCGCTGTCAATTATTGACAGCGACAGCTTCGCTCGCTGTCGCTTACCATAAGACCCGTGGAACCAAGTTTCCGCCAAAAAGTGTATAACTACTCCTAAATATTATCGGATTGAGCTGAAATTTGACATGCATGTAATGCTGTCAAAATCAATGGGGGTCGTCGGAAGAATTTTTTTTGCAGAGATTTTGTCAGCACCACCACCACCACCACTATTACTACTACTACTACTACTACTGCTACTGCTACTGCTACTGCTACTACTACTACTACTACTACTACTGCTACTACTACTACTACTACTACTACTACTACGACTACTACGACTACTGCTACTACTACTACTACTACTACTACTACTACTACTACTACTACTACTACTACTGCTACTACTACTACTACTACTACTACTACTACTGCTACTGCTACTACTACTACTACTACTACTACTACTACTACGACTACTACTACTACTACTACTACTACTACTACTACT